>CATIWM010072546.1:0-11448 GCA_949671775.1 Mallotus repandus
CAAAGGTTTGTAAGTTGGGATTAAATTGCAAAAGGTAAAAAATGTTTGGTTTTTTTTTTACCAATTGGCCTTTTTCATTAACCAAACTAAAACTTAAATACTGATTAAGAAAGTTGTTACAAAAAAATTAAAAGTCACTAGAAAAGTAAAAAGATACTAAAAATTAAAAGACTCCAAAACATTAAAACACGTAATTAAAATAGAGCATCAGTTACTGTAGAAAAATAAACATCCCTAAGCTAATTGGAGACCCTGGAAAAACTATGGGGAAATACAAAAACACCCTGGAGAAACCCTAGGGAAATAAAATTAAATCAAAATATTTGAGTGTGCAAAGCTGTAACAAGCTTTACTCTCAACATAAACCTTCTTATCCTCTAATTAACTCGACTGAACAGAAACTAAAACAAGCCTCTGATATATAATGCAAGAATTACAGTTGCTCAAGAATTGGGTTCTGTAGAATTTGCAAGACCAAGAAATAGAGCGACATTTCTCATTTGCATATTTGAAGAAAATGATGGAGATTTGCATGTGATACTCACAAAGTGCAACTCAATACTATCTTCTCACTCTGGTAATACAAAGATCTCATTTTTTTTGTTATATAGATGTTTTATGTTAATTGTGATAATGGTGTCGAAAATACCAAAATGGAATTTGATTTAATGCATGAGAGGCTGCTTTGCCTGGTGGGAAAAGAGAGGAAGGTGACGCTAACGATATAGAGAGTGCTTTGATGGAGACCAATGATGTAGAGCATGAGTATGTACAATGAAATTGAAACAATGATGATTTTAAATTTTACTCACCACCTGTTTGATGTAATACCAAAGAAGAAATTTTTATTATTTTTCAAAATGTCAAAGACGGATCCAGGGTAGGGGCAACAAGGGCATTTGGCCCCACTGCCCCCACCAATCCCTTCAGAATCTTAGGCCAAAAAAAAAATGTTCCCATAATTTCATAAAAAATTACTTGTTGCCCCTATTTTTTTCAAAATATATTTCTATTTTCTTCAATTTGTCTTAAATTACTAAAAGCAAAAAAAAAATCACTTCATACATTTTCATAAATATTACATATTATCATTTTATCCCACACTTGTATTAAAATGTATTAAATTTTTTAATCTATAAAAATGTAAAATATATTTAATTTATATTTGATTAAAAATTAATCAATTTTTCTATAAATTAAATAAAGGTAATAAATTTGATATATACCCAAATTTTAAGAAATCAAATAAATGGTATAAACCAATTTTACAATCCATTAATTTATTTTAATTCTATTTAGATCTATGATTTTAATATCAAAAAACCTGCTCAATTTCAAACTTTAGAAATTTTATATTTAAAAGTAAATTAGGATCATCTAATAAATTTTGAAACTTCTATACTCTAAAATTTATGTAAATTTCTTCTGTTATTATTTACACATATTATAATATTTTGCTTATCTCTTTATTTTTGTTCTAAAATAATTTAATAAATTGTTTAAATATGTTAAAAATAAATTTTGATATATATAATTTTATTGAAAAAATCATGATCATTTTAACATATATCATTATTTTAAAAAGAATATTATCAACTAAAAATATAGATTTTAAATAATTTTGTTTAAAATTGTGTACACATGGGCATATATGCTCTAACATATATAAAATCTCTTAATAAATTGGCCCCAATTGATGAATTTTTTTGAATCTGTCCCTGCAATATGTTTGAGTTAATTTTGATGTTATTTATTTTCTCTTAAACTGCTAATTTTATAAAATCAGATGGTGTCCATGTGTGGAAATATTGGAAGCTTTAGTGAAGAATAGTATTGGTTTCGATGGCGCATGAATAGCGGGTAGTGGTGACGGTGGTCTAATGGATGATGGAAATGAGGAGATAAAGATAATGGATTTAATTGTAAATTTTATTTGCTCCCAAATAGCAATTTAGTCCTTTTCTATATATTTTATTATTTATATATGTCAGTCAACAATTTTTTTAGTCTTTATTTGATCTAAAACATGTGATATTCACACAATCATACAATTTGGCAAGCCATAAGTTCAATGGCTTAAAAATGTTGATTTCAGGGGTCAAATGGATCCAAAATAAAAGTTTAGATGTGCTATTGGTTAATTTAAGAGTTAAGGAGTGTCAGCGGCCAGAAGGGTAAAGTTCAGGTATAAAATGACGCATTTGGCCTAACAGCAATTCGAATTATTCAAAAGAGAACATCCAATGGATAAAATTCTGAATCATAAACTGAGAATTATACACTGGTTTTAATGTTAATGACATTAATTACATACAATTATCAAAACACAAATAAAATAAAATAACTTGAAAAAGTGCAGCTGCAAAGAGCATAATGAATTACGTGATCATCTGTAGAACTACTTGCAGAAGACTTCAATGGTCCAAGTACTGTTATTTCCAGATGTACCGAGGACGAGGCACCATGGCTGAATCAGTCTGAGAAGAGCTTTTTCCTTTGAAACTCTCCAAGGAAATGATATCCCAGTTGCCATCATACCAATAGGTGAAGTAAACTTCGGGCACGCGCTCCACCTTCCAATGATCACCTTCTTCTCCTCCACTGGGATGTAGCGCCATCATCAACTCCAAAGGCATGTTGTAGAACTCCAGAACTTTAAGCTCATTCAAATATTCAATGCCTAACGGCACCCTCTGCAATGATCTACAGCTCTGAACAATCAGCTTTTCTAGATTAGGCATTGCTCCCTGCTCTATAACTATTGTATTGAGTCTATCTAACTTGTTTAAGCCCAAAAACTTCAGCCTTTCAAATCCCTTAGCTTGAAAGCATAAAATCTCTCCATCATAAACCTGTAAAAATTCAAGATGCGCCAAATTAGGTAAATGCTGAAGCACTGGCAATGGATCTTCGCTTAGTCCGCTCCATTTCAAGACCACCTTCACCAAGCTATCAAGTGAGGATATCCACTCTGGTAACTTCTCAAGTCTTCCTGTCAAGTACAGCCGTTGAAGAAATCTAGGAGGAGAAGATAGGTTCTCTATATCGATGACCTCACTATCTTCTACTGAAGTGATGGACAGTGCACGAAGGTTTCTCAGCCTTTCAATAGAAGAGCACAAAGTCTTCCCATCTTCTGTCTTTAATTTTACAATGCCTAGACGCCTCAGGTGAATCAGTTTTCCCAATTCTGTCAAAAGATTATTTCCTTGATTTGCTTCCAGGAAGCAAAGCTTTTGTACAGACTGTAAACTTCCTATTTGAGATGGTGACTTGCAGCCATATTTAGTTTGAATGTGATCATCAGACCCAATTTCATAGCGATATGCTAGTAGGTGGCGAAGTTTCTGGAGCTTCAAAACCTCAGAAGGCAATTCAGTAACATATGTATGCTTCAAATCCAAGGTTTCTAGATACAGAAGCTTGCCAATGGAGCTTGGAATGGAAGTCACCTTGGTATTCCTTAAACTTAGATACTTCAGAAGGCAGAGGCTGACAACTTCAGTCGGAAATTTCTTTAAAGGTGTGCCTTCTAGATCTAAAACATTGAGCAGTCTTAGACGACGAGAAGACAGATTCAAAACGAAGGATTCAGGTAAAGAATCCAACCACCAAAACATGAGAAGTGAACGCAGCCGGGAGGCAACAAGTATTTCTTGTATGCTTGGCATGACATTATGTATTGACAAGCGGCGAACATTTTCGGGCCAAATAATGCTAGCTCTCTGTTCACTAGCTATGGCTGTAAAATCTTGGTCTCTAGACTTCAAAATGATCATTTCTAGCAGAAAATCATGGACACGACATGTTTTGACACGTCCATCAGTAGTTGTCTCGACAACTTGGACCAAGCTTCTTTTTATAAGCCCATTCAGATAGCTTTCTGCAACGTCCTCTAATGTCATTCCTTCCTTTTCTTTGACGAACCCTTCTGCAACCCATAATCGAACAAGTCTTGTACGCTTAATTGGGTCACCTGCAGGGAAGATGCTGAAGTACATCAAACAATATTTGAGATAGTAAGGCAAATCATTATAACCCAATGATAGTATACTCTTCAATCGGTCATTCTCTTCTAGCGCAGTGCCAAGACTTCGATGCACCAATTCCCATTCGTCTATTCTACCTCTGTCCCTCATTGCAAGAACACCACCAATTGCCACAATTGCAAGTGGCAGTCCCTGACATCGGACTAGAATCTTTTTCAAAACACCAATCAAATGTTGAGGGCAAGGGTTGTTCTGAAATATTTTCCTGCAAAACAAAGTCCAAGATTCTTCTTCAGACAATGGATCCAAGTTGTAGATTTTATCAGGGGATGAGGCAACAGCCGCAACATCTTGATTCCTCGTTGTAAGCAATATTCGACTGCAAAAGCTATTGTTTGGCAATACATGCTCAAAATCATCCCACGCTTTAGCATCAGACACATTATCCAGGACTATAAGGTACCTCCTTTCCTGCAGGAATTCACTGATTACTGTTCTGAGCTTTTCATTGTCCATGTGGTCCACTCCCTGAGGATCAGCTAACCGAAGAACATTGGACAGTTGTAAGATTATATCTATTAACAGGTCTTCTGTTGTGAAATATTGAGAAAGAGTAATCCAAGCACAAAATTCAAAATGTTTCTTTACTTCTTTATCAGTATATACTTTTTTCACCAAGGTAGACTTGCCCAAACCACCCATTCCGACCACTGAAACCACTTCGCGGTCATTTTTGTCTTCCAGAAGCCACTCAATAAGCTTTGTTTGGGAGCGTTTAATTCCTACTGGATTAGCTTCTTCAAGTTGAAGGGCATCCCTTCTACTGGATGGCTGGCTTTCACCACTGGAGCTTGAGCCTCGTTCCATGATATTGTTTCTGATCAAGTATCTTCTATGTGTTTCCGAGATACTGATCACTCTGAGCTTGATGCGTTGCACTTTTAAAGCAATTTGATGCCGAGCTTTTAAACTTTTAAAGACATTAAACATATCTTGACAAAAAGCACGGAATCCATATCCATGATCAGAAGGAATATGCACCTTGAAATCATCAAGAGCATCTTCAAGGTCATAGACAACATTTCTCACTGTCTTTGCAAACGCTTTGAGCTGAGGGTCACTATCCTCCAATCCCTCAGCAACTCTTAAAAAGACCTTCATGAACTCCAGCTCATCATTGATGTACTCAGCTTCCTGTCGAACCTCCAACAGTAGGCTTCCCTCTTGCTGGAGAAAATCTGTTAGCTTCTTAAGAAGAAAGACTACTGAACCTTCAGCCATTGCAGGGCTTTTATTTGGGGTCGAGCAGCTAGGCAAGATAAACAAATAGGTTGTTTTGGGGTTGCTGCAAGTTTTGAGATTGCACCTCCTTTTATATATTTTTTTTTCTTCTTCTTCTTCTTGGCTCTAGGTCAATTAGCCATGTTCACAAGAAACACAAAACTTACCTGTTGGGTTCCTTCTATATAGTTTATAGTATTTAACCTTCGGCAGCCAATAATAATAATTTGCCTGTAAGTGTACACTCTGTATTTCCATCAGCAAGGATATTAATATGTTCCTTTGTCAACATAGTATTATAAAATTGCAAATTCTAAAGCCATCATTTTAATGCATGACTCAGCATCTAATAGATTCACTGTAAAAGAAAGGAGAATGACTCGAGAAAAAGTCCAAAAATTATTGTTGAATTATTGGTACTTCCTAGCAACTTGCTCCAACAAAAAATGTTTTCTTTGTATTTAACTAATAAAATTCGCTTCTTATTCCAGGACATTCATAATTTAATATACTATAATGAAAGATGCAATGAGCATTGCAGTTTACTTTCTTAGAAACTAGAAAAGTCCAATATTTGTTGCATATGATAATTCATGTCAGCTTCTGCAAACAATGCTGAATAAAAAGGGTAACTATACTTTCAGGGAAGATTGTTCTGAATTTTCAGAGTATGTTTCCAAATAAAATAATTCGAAAGCGAGTTACCTACTGCATTTTTGTCATCATCACAAGGAATCCTGAAATGAAGCCAAAGAAATAGGCTAAACGTAGCTTTCTAACTAAAAATCTCGAAACATTGTGTATATATATATATATATATTTTGTTTTTTCCTGACATGAGATTCCAACACAAGTTAAGGTTTTTCTCTCATTTAAAAATAAAACAAATTGCCCTATTTTTTGATTAATTGTAATTAGTAATCTGATTCATCTCCTCAATAAACTAATGCAGCTCTTACATCATCAATGGTTAAAGCCAACAATAGTAAATTGACCTATGCTTTAACTAATTATAATTAGTAATTTAATTCCTCTCCTCAAGCAACTTGTGTAGTTCTTACATCATCTAGAGCTAGGTTGCTGCTGACCTAGTCTATAACTCCAGGTTTTAACCCAAAACAAAAATCAACTAATTTTCCAGGAAAAAATGCCCTATTTCATTCCATATCATTCATGTGATTACTGTACAAATATTTGATGAAATAATTCAGAACCGACTCACCAATCTTGAAGATTCAAAACGCCTTGTCGTATAGCTTTCGGTTCGGACTACTACTATTGTGAACTGCATGTTTAAGACTAATAGACTTTGAATTAGAAATTGCAGATAAAATAAGGATCTTAAAATACATACTCATTTTCCATGCATCCAAACAAGGAGCCTAGAAAAATTACAATAAATCAATAAATAAAATAAACCCGAAAATATATGGCAGAGAGAGCGGCTCAAGGAGCGGTCTGGATATTGTTGACCCGAAACGTTTAGTTGAGCCCAACCCAATTTATGATTCTGCAAAAGAAAGGAAAATTGCAATCTGATAAATCATCTTCAGGATAGCTCAACTACTGGTTCCCAAGTTCATAGACATGGCGATACACTCGTAACTCTAATTTCCTCTCGAAATTCTCTGTCTTTGAATCCATTTTCGGAAGCTGTAAATGTTGCAACATTTTATATCTTGCCCACTACCTGTTTGAAAAAATGCTTAAAAAAAAGACAAAGGTAACCTTCCCTCACTTTGTTTTGAATTTGATCTGTATGAACTATCACACAACCATTCTGATTTCGTATTTCACTTTTTTTTTATTGGTATAGTTGGCATCCATCAGTGATCAAATTGGACACTCAATGTGGGTAAGCCAAAATCTAAGGTTAGCTTTTATTGTGTGCATGAGATCAATAAACTTATAATTGTGGTAATATTTTATGGGCTCTTAAAACTTGCAGTAAAAGCCAAACTATATTTTGTGGCATTGCTCATTGCCGCTTATTATTCACTATGTTTGTGCTTATATAAGCTCAGCTGGGGATCAGTTAACCATCATCAGGCAGCTGATGCTTTACATTTTATGGTACCAGGCTTACTTGAACTTGCAGATGGGTTGGGGTGAGGCGCCTCTTGCACGTTTATTATTGGTTTAAAGAAGACCCAGTTTGCCAAAAAAAAAAAAAAAAACAATAAAAACAAAAAGAAGGAAAGAAAAGAAAAAGGCTAAACTGCACATGAGAATGAAAATCCAGATTTTAAAATCTGTCTTCAAACACCCATTTGTGGCATCTATCAGTATAAGATCTAAAACAACATCAGCTCAGTATGTGGCATCAAGAGCTAGAGATCCTACATTTGAAAAACTAATGGAGAAGTATAAAAACTTTGTCAAGGTCATTGCTATTCAAGACCTCATTCTTGCAAACCCCACCAATAGTCCTTCATCTGTTTCCCTTGATTTTCTCTCTAGACTCTCGCAGAAGCTGCACCTCAACCGTGGTGCAGCCTCTTTCCTCCGTAGATATCCTCACATTTTTCACATCTTTTACAACCCCACCTTGTCTCGACCCTTTTGCAAATTGACTGACACTGCTCTCCAAATTTCCTGCCAAGAAGCACAGGCAATAAATGCATCCTTCCCTGTTGTTATTGATCGGTTGGTTCGTCTTTTGTCCATGTCCACATCAAAGTCGTTGCCACTTCGTGCCATCTTCAAGGTGTGGAGAGAGCTGGGACTTCCTGATGATTTTGAGGACTCGGTGATATCCCAAAACCCGCATCTGTTTAGGTTGTATGATGCCCATGAGCCTGGTACACATATCTTGAAGCTGGCAGATGATACGGAAACTCATTTCACAACAGCGGTTGAAAATTGGAGGGTGACTGAGTGCTGTAAGGATGATTGCATTATGGATAGGACGGAAATTCATTTTAGTTTCAAACATCAGTATCCTCCTGGAATGAGATTGAGCAAGAATTTCAGGACTAAGGTCAAGGAATGGCAGAAATTGCCATACATAGGGCCCTATGAGAAGCTGGGAGAGAAGAAGAAGTCTAAAGCAGGGATGATGGCAATGGAGAAACGATCAGTGGCAATTGTGCATGAATTTTTGAGTTTGACGGTGGAGAAGATGGTAGAAGTGGAGAAAATCAGCCATTTTAGAAAATGTTTTGGGATTGATTTGAACATAAGGGATTTGTTCTTGGATCATCCAGGCATATTTTACTTGTCTACAAAGGGGAAGAGACATACTGTTTTTCTTAGGGAAGCATATGAGAGGGATCGCTTAATTGACCCTAATCCAGTATATGATGTTAGGAGAAAATTACTTGATCTTATCATTTTAGGTCGCCGTGGCTTTCTTGTTAGCAAATCAGAACCCGGTAACATTGGAAGCAATGAGAAGTCTGGTCTACAAAATGAGAACAATGAATGAAGTCATGAGCTGTTTTCTTATTGCTATGCCATCAATTACTAGCTCGTTTCACTTTCATTGTTAGCGCATGATAAAACAGGAGGGTCAATAAGTTGTTAATCTGGATCATGCTATAGCTATTGCTTATATTCAGGAGCCCTTTCATTGAGGAAAAAAGGAAAATTCAATCAGTTCAATTTCTCAAATTTTGATTTGATTGGGTTTCTCTATGTAAATTCAGCACCCTATTGTAAAAGGAAAACAGGACATTTTCTTTTTCTTTTCTTTTCTTTTCTTTTGCATATTACTTTTTCCATAATAAAAGGAAGTGTTTCACAAGTCAATACATAAGTGGAACGAACTTAAACATTGAACCCTATGCCAAAACAAAAGGAACTTAAATTCACATACACCTTAAGATAATTTTATTACCACTTGAATTAGCATCAATAGAGAAGCAAGAGGTAGGTAGCTTGCTTGCTTGTGATGACTACAGAGAGAAATGGCGATGCTGTTATAGAATCACCTGATTTCCGAACTCCCCTAGTATGCGACACCGTAGAAGGCTCCGTTGAACACAAATGCCGCCCCGTTTTCAGATCCAACTCCGGTGGTTAGAAATCCGCTTCTTTCATTATAGGCATTAATAACAAATCCTCCATTACTATTATTATTATTATATTATTATTTGATGTGTTTTAGAGATTTTAATTTTTTTTTTTTTTGGTTTTATATTTAGGAGTGGAAGTAGCAGAGAGATTGGCCTATTACGGAATAGCATCCAATTTAATTACCTATTTGACCGGGCCGCTAGCTCAGTCTACGGTGGCTGCCGCCAAGAATGTAAATGCATGTTTCGGAACGTTGTCGTTGTTGCCGCTGTTAGGTGCATTCATTGCTGATTCTTTTCTTGGCAAATATCGTACTATTATTCTTGCATCTTTTATCTATATCTTTGGTAATTTCGCAATTCTGACTCATATATATATTTATGCATTAATTCATACGTTTAGTGTGCTCGAATCCGAGATAGAATTGCATTTTGGTCACACACATACCTAGATACGTGGGTATGTATGTTAAATGTAATTAGAGTTAGTAAGCATTTAGTTAAGTTTGTGCGCTTCTTGAATTGAGCATTTAGTTAAGCTTATGAGCTTCTTGAGTTGAGTATTATGATACTTAAACATGGTTGGACTGATTGCTTGAACTGATTGAGTTTGAAGTATTCGAGTATTTTGTGATTGTGAGCAAGGTCATGAGTAGGCCTTATCTCATGTGCTGACATTGATCTTACTCACTTCAAAGAATTTGTAGAAGTTCATAGGTTGCAATTTTTGCTATTTGACTATTTTTATGCTTTCTTGATTTTGTGATTCGATTTGTGAGCTAAAGAAGTGTTGGAGGTTATATGATAGATTTAGTGCGGTTACTGACCAATGATTCGGAGGAATAAAAAAAGCGTTTTTATAATTAGACTTATTTAAGGGTTATAATGCAACTAAGATTCAAATGTTTTTTTTTTTTTTTGAAATTTGATTTTATTGATCAAGAAACTAGAAGAACACCCTCATTGAGGGGAATACAATAACTCGAGGCAGAGGAAGAACAAAATAAAGATGGATGTAATAAAACATTCATAAGAGGGGATACACTACAGTAAACCCTTACAAGCCATTCAAGTTGAATTAAAAGCAGAAAATTAAATACAGACAAAATAAGCTAGAACCTATAATTAAAAGAAAACTAAATACAGACTAAACCAAGATTGAGCCACTAACAAAAAAGGTCTGCATTTAACAAGCCTAGTTAGAACAATTAAGCTTTAGAAGTAAGTTGAACATAACTGACATCATGACTACAATTGACAGTGGGAAAAGCATGCTTCATAGCCTAAGAGGCCTTTCCTTTCCCTTCACGTAAAGCTGAATCTTCTGCAGTAGGATTCGCAACACTCTCTAAGCTGGGTGATGGCAGACGACGTGCTTGAGGATTGCTAGAATCCATACTTGATTTCTCTCTTTTGTCAGAGAGATAGATTGAGTTTTGAACGGTGAAAGTACTTTCATCAGAGGATATTAGCTCCTGAGAACATAATCCTCTGATCTTGGACTTGAGACTTTATTGCAAAACTCTAGATCAGTTGATGATGATGGGTGACCATCATATTTCCGTTAAACGGATTCTTCAGCTTCAAGTCTTGGACTTGGAATGCCGATGTAGAGCTCTATCCATGGTGTTGAACGGATGCTTTGATGATGGTGGATGACTAGTTATTGGTAATGACCAAAGCATGTCGCTCAGGCAAGCTGTGATGACACTCCTAGTGCAACAAGGAATCCTAATCTAGCAAAGATTCAAGATCCTTTGACCTATGATGGAGATCCAATCACAATGGCACGTGCTAAGAAGATGAAGGAAGCATTACACATGCTAATTCAAGCAATTTGGGCTCAAAGTACAAATCTGAATAAATCTGATCCGTTGGGTGCACATGGAGTTAATTCTGGTCCAAAGCTTATTCATTTGGTGCAAATTGAAGACTTAAGCCCAAGTAATGTTATTGGGTCTAATTTGGATTCATTAAGCCCAAAGGAGTAGCTACAAGTATTCCAAGCCCAAGATGAAGCTAAACTATGTGTTAATTAATACAAGTAGTGTTAAAAACGAATTTGGATGTATTCCTTATCCAAAACGTTTTTAAAGAGTTTGGTTTTAGTTAGAATTACTTTTCTTTAGCTTAGTTGGCAAGCAAAATAATTCCTTTTCTAA
>CATIWM010072647.1:0-18286 GCA_949671775.1 Mallotus repandus
TATTCTAGTTGTTTTTAGGTTGTTTATGGTTTTTTTTTATTTATACAATATTTTTTGATTATTTTTGTGGTTGTTTCAGCGGTTATTTTTAGTTTTTTGTTGATTTAGCTTATATTTTATGAAGTTGTCTTGTTGTGGTTGTTTCTGGTTATTTTCAAGGTTTTTTTTATGATTTTTTTTCAAAATAACTATAAAACAACAATGAAAATAACTATAAAATTACGAAAAAATAAGTTAAAAAAACTGAAAATGAACTAAGAAAAAAATAAAAAAATCGAAAAAACTAAAAACAACCATTATTTTGGTTGTTTTCTTCTAGTTTGGATGATTATTTTCTGGTTGTTTTTGGTTTCCGATTATTTTTTTTATTGTTTTTCTACTTATTTTTGGTTCTTGTTGTTTTTCTGGTTTTTTTCGAAACAACCAAAAAATCACTACAAAACATGTTTAAAAAACAGAGAATGAACTAAGAAAAAATTGAAAAAATAACCAAAATCAACTACAAAAATAACTATTAAAACAACCATAAAAATCACAACAATAATAAACTCAAAAAACTGAAAATAAATAAAAAAATATTAAAAAAATAACCAATAAGAAAAAAAAAGATGAAAATAAAAAAATAAGAAGAAAGAAGAAAGAAAAAACGTACTTTAAAAACGATTTTACCATTTTTACCGTAGTTTTATAAAAATGTTTCCGGGTCACTTATTTTTGTAATTTTTTTTTATTTTTTTATACATTTGTGAAAAAGTCCCAACCCAACATTCAAATGGAAACAGTTCAAATTGGCACAAAGACGGATGCTGTGTACCCTAAAAGAGAGGGTCCATGTGGTTGGACATCATTTTATAACAAAAGCAGCCCAACCCACATCTATTATACAGGCCATAATAAATCTAATGAGTGTATTAGATTACTTTGGGTTGGCATCCTTACTGCTGCTGAGGGATTAAGGCACTGAAAAATGTATAATTTTGGTTATGATATTCCTATTAAACAGTCAAGTCATGTTTGCACTGCATGACTCAATTGAGTTAAATATTATTCTTTTCAAAATCCAGACTGACTCATGCAGCTTAGGTTTGATCCTCAAAGGATAAACTGAAATTAAAAGGACAGCTGCATCTTTAACTTGATTTTTTTCCCATTCAAACCACAATTTTACTTATAAAATTCAATCATACAAACAACCCACAAATGCAAAGAACAACTCAACATTACAACCAAAAAGGATTTAAAAAAAACGCAACACAATCACTCATATTGCCATATATTCATTCTATTGGGAGATTCTTAACTAAACTGACTATAATTAATTAACATTTATTTTTAGTGTTTTATGTTTTGGTAATTAATCATTGACGCATAAGAGAGTGGTATAATAACAGCTTCTCTCCATAAACATCATAAGATAGTATAGGATTCAAATCTCTGTATTTTGCATATTCCACCAGAAAAAAGTAAATAAAATTGTAGTAATTATCTAACATTTTGGTGGATATATGAGACCAAACTCTTTCCATGCATTGGCAACAAAGAATACCCACTTCTACCGCACTTTTATCATCAGAAGCATATTATCGTTTACCACGAAACCATGGTGCTGACAATTCCAAACCTAAACGGTAATCAACAGACAACATAAGCAGAAGCACTCTTGGGGGGGACATCAAAACCCTTAACGGCCACAGCAGGATATCTATTCATCAAAGATGTGCCATCAGCCAATGATCAAAACCAAAGAGTGGTATCTTCCCCATTTCTCTCAACTGACGCACAAACAATAAGTCACTCGACCCTTCAACATAGCACTTAAAAAGAGCAACTCACAATTGAAGAGCATACGCATTCTTGATTTTTCCCCTTCATGGTTTTGATATTTGAAACAAGAGAAATCGGACAACGAACTCAGTCATAACTGGTTCTACAATAATCATAAATCGATATAAAGTTTATTAAAAATGAAGCACAATAAAGATTAAAGTTTCAGTTCATGACAGCTGAACAGCCTAAATTACCAAGAATACGAAAGCTAAATATTATATCAGGTAATGCAAGTACTTCCCAGACGGTTTTGCTGGTTTCTGCAATATCAAAACTTGTTGTTGTACCAGAACACGCCTTTGCTCTGATCACCACCATCTTCTTGTTCTACATAAATACACTCCTTTGCCTCTCTCCATATTGCCTTAATTAAAGGAGTCCCATCGAATTGGTAGTATTCTCCCAAAATTGGCTTGATGGCCTTTGACGCCTCCATTGCATGATAATGTGGCATTGTTGAGAACAAATGGTGGGCTACATGTGTGTCTGTTATGTTATGGAAGACCTTATTCAGGATTCCATAATCTCTGTCGACAGTTGCCAGTGCACCTCTTAGCCAATCCCACTCTGAAGAATCATAATGTGGCAATGCAGGATGTGTATGCTGCAACCATGTGATCAGAACAAGAAACGCATTCACCACCAACAATGGCACTCCATATACACAAACAACCCAAGCAAGCCCCTTTGCAGCAGCAAGACGGTAAAGACCATAAGTGACAGCAAGAACACCAGCATCAGATATGTATATCTCAGTTCGCTCACGGTCATTGTAGATGGGAGCATAAGGGTCATAATGGCATGCAAACCGATCATATGGCCTGCCTGAAACATTGAATGCCAGGTATAGAGGCCAGCCAAGGGTAAGTGTAACAGCAACTGTGAGGATACGGCCTGGAGGGTTGTTAAGGTATTTGGAATACCAACAGAGGCTAGATTTCTTCTTTGGAACAAATACTTCATCCCGCTCTAGGGATCCTGTGTTAGAATGATGACGGCGATGGCTGTGTTTCCATGAAAAGTAAGGGACAAGGAGAAAGGAATGGAGGACGAGGCCAACCAAGTCATCAAGCAATTGATAGTCACTGAAGGCATGATGGCCACACTCATGTGCTATAACCCAAACACCAGTTAGGATACAGCCTTGAAAAGCCCAGTAAATTGGCCAAGCCACATAAGAGAGTGGCTGCGGAAGGAGGTGGAAGTAATTGGTGGCAATGTAATAGAAGAGGAAGGCCAAGGTCAGATCCCGAACAACATATGAGAATGAGCGCGGAATAGATCGCTTAAAACAGTGAGGAGGAATGGCCTTCTTGACCTGACCAAGTGTGAATGGTGGTTTTGAGACAGGAACTCGCTTCAATACATCTGATTCCAACTTCTTAGGTGAAGGAGGAACAGCCATTCTGCCACCAGCGCCCATCTTTCCACGACCTGAAGAAATAAGAAATAAGAATGGAAGAGTGAGTTCCCATATGGTAGAAAGCATAAACAAGTCCAAGTAAAAAAGACCAATCTACAGGCATTAGTATTTCCCAGAAAAATAAAACTTGCAACACAAACAATCAAATCCATATTTGAATTGAATTTGAAATACAGATGCAAGTTTTTCCTTCTAAATTAGATAGTTTCATATTTGAAAAAAAGTTGACAATATCAACTTCCTAGAGTAACAAGCAGATTCTTACCTATACATATGGAATCGACAAAAATTTTCCAAAGCAATTAATAACACTCCAGTTTTAACAAAACCATATGCATAAATCCATGTAATGAACTAATCATTTGATATGCCAAGCAAGACTTGGCCTAGTGACCAATTCCCTTGCATGGCACCTCAAGTCTCAATGTCGAGAGACATTCTCTGCATCTGCAGGTTTAATGTCCCCTTTTCCAAATGATGTAACAAGCTTAAAAAATATAAAAAAATGAAATAAACACCAATCACTTGAGTTGCTATTACAGCCATTAACTTAAATGTGTATGCACTGTCACTATTAAAAATTATAATTATGCCAATCACGCTTTATTGTGTTTTTATTTTGTCCCCTAATAAGCATATAGTACATGGAAAACGTTTTTTTTTTTTTTAAACATGGAAAACGTTAAATTGCCATATTCTATGACAACATTACTCTAGGAAACTAGATGAAAATTCCTTCAAAGAAAAAGCGGCAAGCGCAGTCAAGAATGTGGCCACATTAAAGCAGACCACTAGATATGGAATAAGGTGACGATGGTAGCAAATTGTCACCAAACAACAACACACACCACTAATGTAAATGTACTTTTTTGTCTTTCTTTTCCACTAGTGCCGGTCCTTTATGTCCTATACACCATCTAATAGCACAAGTGGGACTTTAACCTGAGTCAATTTGCACCTCAAAGACAAAAGATACAGCTCACGTAACAGGGAAACCATATAAAATTACTAAAAGGATTCCTGAGCTGGGTCTAAATTTTACAGGAATTTTATTTTAAAATAATTTCGAACACAAATAAATTTTTCTTTATTCAACAGAGAGATCTAATAGGACGTAGACTAGTTAATCAGACCACCGTTGATTGGTTGAGCACATGTAAGCTTATATGGTCAAGGGGTCAAATACCTGCAAGATGCAACCTAACCCCTTTTTTTTAAAAATTTTCAATATGTAATAAATAATAGATGAAATAATCGCTTAAAATTGCCTTGCAGCGTTAGATATGTATACTGTGCTAAAACACAAACGACCATGGTCCACAAAACATGAAAAACTTAATCTCGACCATAGATTTAAACAAGTGCACACTCGCATCCAAAAACCTCCAACGCAAAGCACGCCTGGCGATCACACATGAAGCCATTGATGCATTAAAAAAGAAAGGGCCAACTTTTGGGGCTCTGCACAGTATATTACGAGCAAGTGTGTGGCCTAGAAAAGGACCCTTCATGGAGGCCTGATGCCTCCTCCAATTTCCAGGTAAAAAATAAATAAACTTTTGTTCTCATTTGATGGCACCTACCAAAGCGGCCAGAGTGCCATAAGAAACTGGCCTACCAAAAAGTGCTGTAGATACGTTGAATCTAAACCATATATCATTTATATGATATATATATATATATATATATATATCACAATCAACCGTTTAATAAAACTTAAGAAAAGAGAAGTTGAAATACACACGGTGAAGAAGTTGAATTGACAGACGAAGCTAAAACCCGAAAGGACTGCCAATCACAATCATAAATTATGACTCAAAGCAACCCAAAAATCATGTTTTGATTCCCACCAAACAACAATCAAGTATGATAAACATCTTTAACAACTCACCCCTTATTCCTGTAAACTACCTATGTATTAAAATGCGTGAAAAATTGAATGAAATTCAATGAAAGAATTGGTAAATTAAGTCCGCAGGAATTGAGGGTTCAGCGCCAGCTAATTTGACCATCTCTAACAACCAACTTCTTGTTGGTGGCTAGAGGTATCAAGGATTCAGAAAACTTTCATTTTTTTTTTGGTAGAAAACTTTCATTCGTTAGCTATAATTAGATATTTTTAAATATAATCATAACAATAATATATTTATTATATTGGTGTTTTTATATAGAAAAAATTACTAATTTTGCATTTCACTTAAAAAGAAAGCCTTATTTTAATATGGAAAATTGCATAAACAATAAACAATTAAATCAAGGGAGAGATGCACTTCACGTTTTACATTTGACTAATAAAGATTAGACACATGTCTCATGATTTACATTTGATTAATATAATTTAGACACGTGTCTCTCTGTTACAATCTTATCGATCCGTGTAGGTAAAAATTTCCAATTGTATTAAAATCTTAGTATACAGGCAAAGTTAGTTATAAACAAAAACAAATATTTATTAATTTTTTTTTATTGAAAGAAAATGCTAGCAAACAACTGAGAAAAAAACCAGTGAAAGAGGATTTGCAGAGCATATTCATGCGAAAGATTGGACTTGACACGATATATTTGTTACTATTATTATTATTATTATTATTATTATATTATAATTAAAATCACAAATCGTGAGATAATCACGTGACCGGCCGATTAAAGCAAGCAAACAAAAAGGGGCGGGCAGATCCATTAAAAATAGCCTCGATAACAGAGCAGAAAGAAAGCGTCAACATCATCAACAACAACAACTTGCAGAACAGAAGAACATGGAAGACAAACGTACGACAGAAAAACCGAATCTATCTGAGCTTGAAGAAGAAAGATAAAATTAAAGAAAAGCTAGATCTGTATCATGTTCTTATTGCAGAAGTAAAATAAAAACAATCTCCAGGAAGTAAAAATAAATCTGAAATAACAAAATGTGAGTAAAAAAACAATGAAAACAGATGCAGAGAACCACAGGAAGAAGAGAAGAGAAGAGTACCTTTGTAGAAAAAAGAAATAGAAGAGAAAGCTATAAATCTGTAT
The DNA here is from genome assembly GCA_949671775.1 of Mallotus repandus. Lineage (NCBI taxonomy): Eukaryota > Viridiplantae > Streptophyta > Magnoliopsida > Malpighiales > Euphorbiaceae > Mallotus > Mallotus repandus. Next base: position 6,269 of record CATIWM010072647.1, read on the forward strand.
GCACGGCCTCCCTCGGAGGAGGAGAAGGCGGAGGAGGAAGAGGAGGAGATGGTGTTGTTTAAAAGGCTCTGTTCCTCTTTCTCTTCCTCTTCTTCTTCTGCCTCTGAAAGCATGTGCTTGCGCATGAGCCTGCTACTTATTAAGCTTTGCGCCTCCCATCCCATCCCTCTTTAAGTGGGCCCCACCTCATGTCTTTTGGACATTTCATATTTTCCTTCTTTTCTTTTCTCATCTTTTTTTTTTTTAAAGTAGTAATATTTTTGGTAAGGCTGTGATTACCTGAGCTTGTGTCAGGCCTGTAACCGTCCATTTGTTTTTTAGAGTTATTGGGTGAGCAAAATTAACCGAAAATAAAAAAATTGAAATATATTCATTTCAATTTATTTTTATTATTAAAAGTATAAATAGGTTAAATCATATCAAATTGAATTGTTAAAATATTATTAATTTATACAAATATTTATGGTTTAATTATAATATCTCAAATTATATAAAATAATATCGGTTTATTAAAAATCTTAATTAAATTATCTAAGACTAAAAAAACATAAGTTAATAAATTTAGTTTGGATAATAATTTTGGGTGATTTCCTAAAAAATAATATAAATAATTACAACAATAAATGTTATAAGTATTATTAAAATACTACAAAATTATAAAAAATCTAATAAATTTAAAATTTTTAAAAATCTAAAAAAGTCCAAACTAATTGAACCAAATTTATCAGTTCGGTTTGATATCCTCTTGTGTTCAATTTGATTATTTTTAATATTTTCAATTTAATTTAATTTTTTATAATTTAAAATCAAACCGAACCAACTGATATTTATCCTAAATTTATATGTACTTTTTTAATAAAAAAATAAATAATAAATAATATCATATTTTGAAATTTGCAATTTTTAATATTAAAATAAATTTATATTTTTATAAAATATAAAAGCTGTAATATTATAATTAAATAAAAGTAAAATCATATTTAATTGAATTAATTGAGAGCTCGTTGGTTCAATACCCTGAAATCATAACAAAAATGAAAAGAAATTAAAAAAATAAGAATTTTTATGAGTCGTTTGGTTTCGTAAATCGAAATTGATATTATTTATTTACTAAAGTATTCTCACTAAAATATTTTTATAGTTATATCTATATGTTAAAAAATAACTTTATAACTATCAATTATAAAATTATTTATTTATTCAACTAAAATATTATTACAATTTTGAAAATTATTGTAAATATTTTTTGACTCAAAATATTTTTATTGATTAGTAATTATTATATATTTTATTTAAAATTTAAAATAATAATATATTAGTAATTAAAAATTTTAGTTATAAATTATTGATTTGACTTAATTTTAATGAAAGATATAAAATAAGTTGGTAATTTCCATCAATCGTGGTATTCCTACTTTTAGATGAATTTTAACCAATTAAATATTCGTAATTGATTCAATTTTTATAATTAATTTTATGAATTAAATTAATTGTGAATCTACGCAATATACAAATTATAAAATAAATAATTAAAATAAAATAATAACTAAATAAATTAAAAAAATATATCACACTAATTTTTTTTTGTCGCTATAATTTTTTAATTATAATAAGATTTATTTTTAGATAAAAATAATAATACTAAGTAATTACTGTAATGAGATTTTGAAAAAAATAACACTAAGTAATTTTGAAAGTAATTACTGTAATGATAATACTAAGTAATTATTGTACAATAAGATATATATATATATTCTTTAATTACTGTAACGTTTTAATTGTTCAATAGTTTGAAAATAATATTTTAAATAATTTAAGGTAGAAAGATACGTAATAAATAAATATTTTTAGAATTTAAGCAATATTAAAATATGTATAATAGTATTTTAGTTAAAAAATAATATTAAATAACCATGTTAAATATCTTAAATTTAATAAAAATTTAAAATTTTTAATAGTTTAACATATTAAAACTCAGTATTTAGTATACATAGACAAGCTCAAAATCAAGATAGAAGTGGCTATAAACTTCATTTTATATTATTTATAATAAAAAAAATTATATATTTCAAAAAAATAAATAAATAATTGTATATAATTTTTTAAAAATTAGGCAAAAATTAGATAGTGATTCAAAATCATAAAACTTAGATTTCACTAATAACTTTTCTCATTACATGCATACGTGGCATTTTGCCATTGGTTCTATCTTATCTTTTATTTTTATCGAGATTCTGGTTCAGTGTTGTTTTATTTTCAGTTGGAACGGTGCTATGGCCTATTTGGACTGGCCAGATCAAGAAGTGGTCCCGTCGCTACATCTTTAGTGTAGATATTTTTGGAAGCTGTAATGACGGTATTGCCCCTTAGTTACCTGCAATGCACAAATAACTAAAATTTGCCAGCTAATAATATATAGGAAAAAGGTGCATTTACCCTCATAATGTTTATGGCGAGGAGTAGATAAGCCCTCTACGTTTTTTTTTTACCATTTATACACAAATTTAAATTGTTTCTGTATTTTAAGTCCCTTAACTGACAGGGCTAAGAGACGTCATTAAATTCCATTCAATGCTGCTGACTAGGATTAAAAAGTCCAAAGTAACGTCGTAGAAGGGACTATTCATCTTTCTTCTAGGTAATGCAAAGAAATTGGGCTCACAGTGACCATAGTTGCTGCTTCTCTCACAAACCCCACTGCCACCTCTCCCAGCAACCGTCGGCACCGCCTTTATTGTCCCAGAGACCCTCTTTTTCAAAATTGAAACTTCTTTGTTAATCCAATTTCAATGGTTGCTGCCCTTACAAATTCGTTTATTTGTGAAACAGGGGATAATATCTTTGGATTTGATGCAATCGATGCAGCAAAATTATTGAATAGTTCTCATCAAAACCACAACTTCACACACTCATTTCTCTCTTTCTTTACACACACATCAATTTCTTCCTCACTGCACTCTCAATCTTTCAATTTCTATAATCAAACTTTTGGGTTTTGCTCACAGATGTTCTCCAACCATAATGAAAAACATTACCTTTCGTCTTTGGATTCCAAGCCCAGCAGCAATAATGGCGGAGTAGCAACTACATAAGCAAGTATACATCTATCCTTAATTTTCTCACTAAACCTGAGAACACCAATGGAGGCTTGAAGAAGAGTGAACAAAGTGCAATGAATTTGGTGGAAAGAGACTGCCATAGAAACTTCCAGGAATTGCAGCTACAAAACAAGGCCCGCATTCACGACCCTTCTCTTTCTCTAGTTTCTAATGAAAATCGGGTAGCAATGACCTGAAAATTGTGTTAAAATCAGTCCCGGGAAGATCATTTAAAAAAACTTGCAACATGGGTGATTTCAGCACTGTTTGATGACTTATCATCTAAATCAAGCAATGAATCTTTGTTCTTTGGAGGCCATTCATCAAAGAAACGATGAACAGTCTTTTGAGGCTCTTCTTTTCTCTCCATTTTCATAGGCAATGAGCATTTCATATCAGTTCCAAGAAAATAACTTTGTTGATGATACTGCAGCGACTTTTGTTGTTTTGGTGCATCATGATCACTTAAGCTATGAAGCTACAAGTAAGAGTACTCATTGTTTAAACTAGACAAGCTCCTTTGATTTGAAGAAGAAGAAGTGGAGGAAGAGCTCATTGTTGGATTGTATTGTAAACCATCGTCGTTTTCATCGATAACACCACTCCTAACTGTTCAAGCTTCCTCTTCTTCTTGGAAACTCCGTCGTCGCTGGACAAAACACTAGCTCCGTTAGTTTCCGTTTTCTGCATTTTTCAATTCAGAATCCGAGTCACTACTGTCGCCACTACTGCTGCTGCTTAGTTCGATCAACATTGCAAGGTCTTTAGAAATGCCGTCGTATCCGTGATTATGATTTGCCATAGCCAGAGTTTCGATCACCTCTCGCTTTATTCATTCTTGACCATCATAGGAAAATTTTCTTCATCATCTGAGTAGGGTATCTTCTTGAGTTGGCAACCCTGCAGCAGCCCTCAAGCTTGCAATTAAACTTCTATTAGCTTCATCTTGTCTCCTCCATAACTCTCGAACAACATCTTCATAATCCTTTACCTGGAAATAGAAAAAATGATATTTTTCTCACAAAAACAAGAAAAGAAAAGAAAAGAAAAGATGATCTTTTGCCTATGGATTGATGCCACGTCAGCTTGATCATTGACCCATTTTCCATTATAAAGATGCCAGGTCAGCTTCAGATACGGTGTTAACATATGCTGTTAGGAGAGGGGCTAAAATCACAGAAAAAACTTAATTACGTATTTAAATTGTCCTAAAAAACGTAAAAGGTATATATGCTCCTCGGTATAAATATTAGGGGTGAAATTGCACCTTTTTCCTAATATATATATACACTAAATTTTTGAGAAAAAAATTTGTTAAATATATTTTTTTATAATTAAGCATTTATTTCTAAAAATTTATGTGATTAATTATTACTATTTATAATATTTTCTATAAAAAATATTAAAAATTCATTTTTATTACAATGTACATGTTTTATTTAATATAAAATATTTTAATTTTATAAATTTAAAATATTATTTTTCTTTTACATAAAAAATAGTGTCTTTTATTTTAACTAAAACTATTTTGTTCAAATAAAAATACTTTTCTTTTTTTAACCTAAAAATAAAAAGTAAGTAATTCCTCACTTATTTTTATATTTATTTTATTTTATTTATTCAATAATTATTATTATTATGTATATTAAAAAAATATGTATTCTTAATAAAAATAATAAGTTCTATTTAATTAATTTATAGTTTTTAATTTATTATAATTATTTAATTATTTACTTTAAATTATATATATTATTTATAATTCACGTAGAACACGAATTCACATTTTTCATCTAATAAGTTCAACAAATATAAAAATTTTAAGTGGAATATCGAATATAAATGGCGCATTTGGACCTTTAATATAAGATAATTGATAATTAATGTATATTTTTTAACTGATTAATACTTAATATATTTTTTTTACTTTTCATACGAGGTGTCTTGAGAGGATTCCAACGGTGGGAGATACATTTAAACTCGTATCACATCCAAACTTAATTAATATTAAGTCTCACCTCTAATAAAGTTTAATAAATATTAAAATTTCAAATGGAATATGGAATGTAAATGGTGTATTTCAGACTGTTAATATAAGATAATTGATTTTATATTATAAGAGTTCAACTCTATTTATGTTTTAAGTTGAGATATGGGATAACATTTTCAAGATTTACTAAATTTTTACAATGCTCATAATTTATAAAATTTTTAATATATTTTTGAATTATAATTATTCATAATTTTAAAATAATTGTATATATGAAATTTTATTTGCATAACTTAATTGAACTTATTATATTTACTTTTTTATTATAAAATCTTTGGAATTTTGTACCATTCTAATTCAATATGAAGCAATATCTCACATTTATTTGGCCAAATAGTTAAACTCTTCATAAATATTAGACAAATTTTAGATTCGAGAACTGTCATTCTCCCTGTAGTAATTGACAACAAAATTAGGTCATAATAATAGCTATCCAATAGTAGGGATAATTTTTTTTTTTTTAGAGTATAGTGGGGATAAATTCTAAAATGTCGGTGAGACACTCTATGGATTTTTTTTTTGTTAGAAAGACACTCTTTGGAATTTTAAATGCATCTCATCTTCTTGCTCCTTACTTTTCTTTCTTTCTTTAATTTTCTATGGAATTTTCAATGTGGGTGATGGTAAAGAAAACGTGGAAGCTATTAATTAAATGCTATGCTTTTATTTCTTTTAGTTTTCTTGTTTGAACACCCAACCAATTGATTGAAATAAATATTGAAAACATAATTTATGATGAAGGAAAGTGGCTATTCTTTTTAATAACATGCATATCTTTTTCATGAGCTATCGGTATTAAAAGTTTATTGGACTCTAATTAATCCGATTCGATCTGAATAAAATTACATGTTGATTAATAACATACATATTTTGATGTATAAAGTTTGAATTTTACTATAATTAATTAGTTGAATTAATTTTCGTTTGACTTAAAAAACAAAAAAAATTAATTTTTATTGTGTAATTTGTTAGTATTTAAATTGATTGATTTCTTTATTTATATAAAAAAATATGACTCATATTGTAATAATTGAAAAATAACATAAAATTAATTATAACTAGAAATTAGAAACAAATTTACATAATATTTTATTTAACTCCACTAAAAAATAATTTTATCTCCAAATAATTTTAAATAGAATTCAATTGTACATAAATTTTTATTAATATAATATGTTTAATTTAAATGAATATTTTATAAATTTCATTTCAAATAAAGTTTAACTTTGTTACATTATGTTTAATGTAAATTTAGAATTAATTATTTTAAAATAATTTTAAAATATATATTATTTGCAACCAATATAAAATATGAATTGGCAACTAGTTCAAAATAATATTAGTCAAAATATCCTTTTAAACTAATGTTAGATGAAAGAAATACCTAAAAAATAAAAATAATAAAACGGACATATTAGTAGTATAAAAATATAAGCATAAAATTATAAAATTTATTTAGAAATTTTAATTATTTTGTTGAAATTTAATTTAATTATAAGTAATTTTATAAATTTTAAAATTAAAATTTTAAATAAATTTCATTAAATTTTTATTTAAATTTAATACAATAAACTTAAACTTATAAATAAATTTTATAAATTTTTTTAAAATCTATTTATACCAAACACATTTTTTATGTAAATTTACACATTCCCTTACGTGCCATCAAGCTAATGATGGTTGAGGCATTAATAAAAAACTATCAATATATTGGAGCATCATATACTTAGTTTATAATACTTCCCTGCACTCGAAGCACATGCATAATTAATTCTTTGAATATCACCTGAAAATTGGAAAAAAAAAAAACCTGAATTTGAACTTCCTGGAAGTTGCATAATTACATAACTTAATATAATGTTGCTTTATGTTAAAAAAAAAAAAACTTACATAAATAAAAATCTTTTGCTTGTTTTATTAATAGGGCATGTATCCTATTATTTATGTCATATTAGCTAGTTACCTATGGCTTGAATAAATTTTATTGTATTTTATTAAAATAAAGTAATAAAATTAGTTCCAATATTTAATTAAACAATATTCCGTAACTTCCCACAATAAATCACTTCTTTTTTTCTTATTTGTTGTTCTTGAAGGGAAGTTTCATTAATTAACAAAAATTCAAGGAAAAAAAAATTCAAATTAACCAAAAGACGCAACCAAGAAGAAGAAGAAGAAACTTAAAAGAGTTGTCATTTGAAAATTAAAGAACAGATTAGCAAAGAAATTGGAATGTCAAATTGGTAAGTGCCTGAATTTAGTTACAAAGTTATCTCCTTTCCAAAAATAATTTATTTTATAAAGATGGAATTTTTTTTGAACAACTGAAAAATTAAAGAGTAAGGGGATCGAATTCGTAACTTTAACTTATAATATCTATCATTTGAGTCACTATATTATAAAAAATAACTATAAAAATAAACATATTCAGTGGCTTTTTCATAGATTTTTTTAAAAAAAAATTGTATTTACTCCAAGTGCACTAACAATCAACTTTATAATATCTAAATACATATTTTATTTTATTTATTAAATATAAAATATTTAAAATATATGTATTGAACTATGTATAAAGTACAATATTGATATTAATCCATGGTTGAATCAACAGTCCATACTTAGAATTAATTAGACTTAATCCTGTTTTTTTTTAATACTATATTTGATGTAAAAAATAAAGAAAAATATAAAATTAATTAAATTTCCTCGCATTCACCACTATTTCATTAAATTTATCATTTTTATTGTGAATAATTTATAAAAATTATTTTTGTTATATGTTTCTCAAAAGTTAATTTATCCATCTTTATTGTATTTTTTGTTCTTTTGATTGTATTAGCGTGTTCATGATTTTTTTTTTTTTTTTTTTTTTGGGGAAGTTTGTTTTCATTAAGAAAACTCGAATATTACAATAATAACAAACCTACAGCTTAAACCAAAGCAAAATCCAAAGTCAAACTATAGCAATAGCTCATTAAGTCCTATGAGGTTACTTGGCAAGTAACCATTATCAATGACTATAACCCGTAGGAGTTCCACGTTCTTGCTGTCTCTTTCATCTGCGGCTGACCCTCGTTTTGAGTTTCTTTCATCTTTCAGTTTTTGTCACCTGTGCTACTTTAACAAAAGAGCAGCTCTTTGGGACTAAGAATCAACAACCAAGCTTTAAACCCAACTATTTGTAGCCTCTCCCTTTGCTATCGAGATGCCTAAGTGAAGCATCCAAAGATCCATCAAGACTCCACCATTTGGTTGAGCTTGTTGAAGAGATTCATCTATTCAAATACCAAAAAATAAACACTAAAATATAAAACTTCATCTATATCTCTAGATCTAGAGAAGACTCACAAAAAAAATAAAAATCCAAAATTATATCTTAGAATTATGTTAAAAAACTATAAAACATAAAAAGAAAAAAGAAAATTATGTCTTTTTTTTTTAACTCGATACAGGTTTCAGTATCATGGAAACGGAGAGAGAGACAGTTAGTAGTTAGTATTCAAATACATTTTTGTGAGTCACCACCATAAATGAATCTTACATACCTTGTGAAAAGAAAAGAAATTAAACTTAAAACCTCTCATTTCAAGAGCAAAAATTCTTACCACTTAAATTAGGCCCCAAACTTAAAAGAAAACTATGTCAATGCATGCAAAGCTTAGTGGTTAGTATTCAATATCAAGGGAGAATTCATATTTATAATGTCTCGCATAGCAAATTATATCACGGATCTCTGTCCATATAGCAATATGGATTAGGAGTTGTCCATCACACGTAGAAGTATAAAAAATACAAGTTTTTTTGTTACAACGTTTCTCTCTTGCCGTCCTTCTTCTTAAAATCAATTCTATTAAACGTTTACTCTAAATACATGAGAAAAGGTGTATTGCAGACCATCTACAAGGTGTATTAACCTGCTAACAAACTAGTAACCCCGCTTCAGCGGTTCAGCCCAATCAAGTTTTGTGGTCTAGAAAAACTTGGTTGCAGCTAGAGACCGAAACAAGTCCTTCTTCTTTTGTGTTTTGGGTGGTCGATGATGTAGCTCGTTCAAGACACAACATTTCAACAATTTTTGATAACTTACTGTAACTTTCACTGAATATGACCGCAGCTTGAAAAAGGAATGGTAAAAAATAATATGAATTTTCAGAATATGTAACACACACAGGTTATAGATTCTAATAGAAAAAAATAAAGAAAAAGAAAAAAATCCTTACTAGTGCTCCTTATGCCACTCAGACACAAGAGGTATATCTTCTGCTCGTCGCATCCAACCATATCTCATTTAAAAGGAAAATATTAATAAATTTGAAGGTAAAAATTAATAAACTGACAGATGAATATTAATGAATTTCCAGGTTCAAAAGTCAATGAATCTGCAAGTGAAAATCAACGAACTTGCATTATTTAAGTCATGAATTTACATATTTTATCTTATTAACATGCATTATTTAAGTAATGAAATTACATTATTTAACTAAAATAAAAATATAAGTAATAGTTTATTTACTATAATTAAAAATAAAAAAATAAATAATTTTTTAATGAATAAAGATTTTATTTGACTAAAATCGTGAATAAAATTAAATCCAACCATTGTAATTAATAAAATAAAAACATTAATTTTTGATAAATAAAAAATAATTTTTATTAAAAAATAAATAAAAAACATATTTTTTTCATTTCTATTAAAAAGCCAGGCATCAACTCTTGTTGCTCAACTTTTTGTATTACAGTGACTTATGCTGGAAAAACTTTGAAGAAGGCAGGCAATTCAAGAATCTAAATCAAGTAAAACAAATATCATGTAAAGAATCTAAATTAATTTAGAGCTTCGTTTGGTAATGGAAAAGCTACTAAAGCAAAGTATATTAAGACAAAAATGCCAAGTGGTAGATGCCTACATTTGGTGTTAGCTATTGATTGTTGGGTTGCAAAATGTTCCTAAGCCGTTCCAATTGGTGTTACACATGGACTGCACGACATGTGAGATTCATCTTTTATATATATATATATATATATATATATAAGTTGGGTTTATTCAATTTTTTAATTTGATGAATCTGAAATGTATAGTTAATGAATGAGTGAGAATTTTTGCACTCAACTTATTTATAAATGTACTTCTCATTTGACTTTTTAATAATGTAAATGACATAATTATTTTTATTCTTAAATAATTTTTTATTAGCTATTGCAACATTTAAATGTTTTATATTTAATTATCTGAATATATTATTTATTGATTTTTTTAAATATATACTTAAAGTTTTATATTGAAAAAATAAAATAAAAATAAAAATAAAAACATTAATATATATTTGCAAGTTATTAATTAAAAAATGTAAATTTTTTGTTAAAATTTTAAGTATGATGAATTTCATTATTTAAATTTTTAGTAATTTTCTTATTTTTTAATTATTCGGATATTTATTCTAAGATTTATTTTAATACATTAGATTAATATTTAAAAATTTAATTCTACTGTATATTTAATATATAAATTTAACTATATAATTAATTTTCAAAAAAATTAATCTTTAGAATATAAAATAAATCATTAGAGAATCAATTATACTGTTATTAATTTATAAAAGAGAAATAATGTCATATTTGATTTTTCATAAGATAAAATTCTCTATAGAAAAATAGATGCCTTTATAAAACAAAATAACTTCAAAAATAAAAATTTTACAAAAAGTGTAATTTTAATTTCAATTTCAATTTTGGTTCACTTTTTAAATTCAATAAAATACATACGTTTGATAAATTATATATTTGAATTTTTCTGTTTTTATATTTTTTTAATTAACAGAGTTATCCTCTATTTAATTAAAATAGCTACTTAATAATTAAAATATTTTTAATATCATATTTAATTGCACTTTTTATAAATTTTTTATTTTATAAATTATTTTAATTTGCAAATATATTTTTTGTAATAAATTTTATTTTATGAAAACAATTAAATATATCCTTCTATAATTATCAAATTCATTCATATAAATATATAATATTTATTTTTCTTTTATAATCTATTATCAATATAATTAATTCTCTAATTATTTATTTTATATTCTATATATTGAGTTTTTGAAAATAAATCATATATTTAAATTTTTGTATTAAATAGACAATATGGATAAATTTTTAGATATTAACTTATTGTATTAAAATAAATCACAAAAAATATATTCAAATAATTAAAAATGCATCAAAGTCAATAAAAAAATTATAACTAAATAATGAAATCCTCAATGCCTAAAATTTTATCCTATGATAATTTACACTTTTTAATTAATAACCTGTAAATATTAATATTTTTTGTAATATAAAAAAATTAAATATTTATTTAAGACTCAATGTATATTGAACATTAAAAATAAATAAACAATACATTAAAACAATCAAACAGTAAAAAATTAAATATTGTATAAACTAATAAAAAAGTTATTTAAGAGTAAGGGTAACTATGTCATTCTATGTCATTTAAATTAATTAAAAGTTAAATATGGAGTGCGTTTATAAATAAATGGAGTGCAAAAATCTTCACCCTAAAAAATAATAAAAATTCTAGAATATTGATAAAAATAAATAAAATACATAAATAAATAATTTAAAATGATAAAGGTGATATTTTTATCATAAAAATGTAAATTTTATGATAAAAACATCAAATTTATCATAAAAAGCATAAATATAATAAAAATTGCAAAAAGCACTAAAAATAGTAAAAATACATAAATAAATGCACAAATAAATAATGATGATAGCAACAAATATATAAAAATAATAAAGATGATATTGTTACCATAAAAATGTGCACTTTATGATAAAAATATCAAATTTACTATAAAAAACATAAAATCA
>CATIWM010072675.1:0-12265 GCA_949671775.1 Mallotus repandus
AAAAAATAAAAAACAAAAAGAAAAAACAAAAATAGAAGAGAAGAAAAATTAAAATAAAAAGGAGAAAAAATTAAAATTTTACTTAAAAATAGAGCAAAATAATGACAAATCAAGAAGGAGGCACAACTGAAAAAAAAGGGATAAACATGAAAATAAGAAGGAACATTTATGAAATAAATGAAAAAGTTGGATATTTTTGTTTATAAATTTTAAAAAAATGCCTTTTTTGTAAAAAAAAAAAAATTCTCTGTAATACAAGATTTATAAAAGTCTGAAATATTATCTTAAATTTTAAAAAAAAAAAATTTGACAATTGATATTACATTTCTAAAAATTCATGCAGTTTATATGTGTGTTTTTTAAGAGGGTAGCTTATGCAAAATTATTATATATGCACAAATAAGTAGTATAATACTTAGTAATTTTATCTGAAATTATTTCTTTTGATAAGCATATTCAAATTAAGCTTTACCGATGATGTAGTGAAAAAAATAATTCTGGTTGACCAATTACAACGGAGAGGGTGAAGGTGAACGGTCTCGAACAGGAAACTTCTCATATATCCATCAATGGCAGAGGCCTATAAGAATCACTTCATATAGCATGTGTGTGTGAGAGTTAAAAGGGTTTTTGAACCTCCGGTTAAGTTTTGAGACCTCTCTTGTAGGCTGCAATTTTTACGGTCAGAATTGACCATTGTAGAAGTTGAATAAAAAACCATATTCAATAAGTAAAGGTGATGCACGAACTCGATGGGTATAGCTTTCCATGTGACCATGTTCCTCAAAGGCAACGCCATGTTAGCTTTTCTTGAAAATGAGTTGTGAACGAAGGAAGAAACCACCAAAAAGCCAAAAACCCAAGTGCCTTTTTCTTCATCAAACTTAGAAAAATTATTTTCAATAAAAATTAACTTATAATTAATATCTATAATTCATTATGCAGAGATCCACATTAACTTTAGAATCCCTAGCTTAGCCATGAAAAAAAAGTTCCATCTTTACCGTACGTACATATGGGGTACAATTACAAACAACTCATAGTTAACCAAAAACAACATTAATACCAACCATGTTCAACTTCTATGGCGTTACAGCTGCAAAGCAGCTGTTGCTTTTGGAGTTTCTATTAGAAACATCCCTTCTGTCCCTCGAGTCTTAAATTATAGATTTGTTGATACATATATAAATTCTTATATAACTATTATCTTTATATATACTAACACTTACAAATGACAAAATTATAAAACTAATTAAATTTAGAGTGTTGATAAATGGATAGAATTTATCTAGATGAAAAGGGTAGTTTCCTTATTTAAAAAATATAAATTTAGCTTTTTTACATTAATGAATCATACAATTTTTCCCTTTTTTTTTCTATTTTATTGAGTGGTTGAACGCCATAAATTTAGTATTGGAAATTAACCATGTATAGTATGTTGTAAAATTCAATTATTCTCTACTAATTTATTTCAAGAAGAATACATCTTCTTTACCAATTCTTTAACATCAAATACAATAATTTTTTTTTGTTGAATTTCAAACATCTATATATGTTCTTCGATTTTTCATCTGCAAGATAAAAATTCTTGGTTTGAAGCAGATAGTTAAAAATTTACTTAAAAATAAAAGAAAAAAAATGGAATTGATGTACAACTAAAATATCAGATGTTCAAGGGACATACATCTAGAATCTATTCATCTTAGAAAGACTGTGCTGGTTCAGTTGTAGGTTTCCAAGGTTATCTTCGCCAACTTCACATTCGTTCCTATCTCCATCATCTACGGTCCTTTCCAAATCAACAACAACAAGAGAGTGTTCTTCTACATTGTATGAATCCTCATAATTATTAGAGCCAAACAACTGCTCCCTGATTATATTTCTATGTTCAGTACTTGTATAATCAATTTCGCTAAATTATCTTCTCTTCTTCGATCAGTTATATTGTTGATAGGCATGAAAAATAATGAAACAATAATACAATAGAGCATTAACTTATTTCAATTTGTGTTAGTCGTCCCGCTAAAAAGCAAAGTACATTGAATATATACTTTGATTATGCTACATGTGTTTTTTGTACATTAGAAATCCAAGCTTAACTAATTACGTCAAATAATACTTCCTAAAGAGTAAATTAGTATTTAGGAATCACATTTATATCCAAACAGATTTTATCCGTTATTATTTTCCGACCAAAAAAGGACAAATTAATTTTCAAAAATTATATTTATTATTTCTATCCGAATAAATTTTATTCGTTAATATTTTTTGTTAAATTTAATTCAGCACGATCGATTTTTTTGAACTATAGAAATTAATCAATTTCACTTGATTTATGTTAGAATGCATAAATTAATGCAGTATACAAATGTTAAGGAGAAAAATTTAACAGTATTATTTGTGTTTAACAGTATCATTGATATATGAACTGGGTTGGCAACAGAATGTGTGCACGGAAGAAATTTATGCATGTGGTGTTCCCCACCGGCTAATCTGGACCACGTTGCACAATTACCACCGTAAACTAAATACAAATGTGAATATGAGTTTGTAACAGCCACTGCATGTGTAATGTGTTTCCAGCCTCTTTAGAATATCGGTTTGCCTCCGTTTCAGACTGTTGACAATAGCGTTTCCGAAATTGTTGAGTGGCTGCATATTGAAAAAAAAATTATGTAAGGGATCTGCGATAGAATTTATTGATTAAAAACTTTAAAAAAAAAGTATAAAGAAAAATAAAGTTTATGTGATTATTTTTTTTTATGTAAATTATCAATATTTAGAATTTACTGAATTTTGATTAATCCTGTTTAAAACTATAAGAGTAGTAAAAGTCTCTCAACAACTAATTTAACGCCACTACATATAACAAAACTCAAATATGAGACATAATTTAATTAAAAACAGTTTTTTATCAGCTGATCTCAACAATTATTGATAAGGTAGTAATAGGAAAAAATTACAAATAATGAGTGAAATAAGAAATGATTTATAGTCGATATATTTGAGTATTTAGGTACAAATAAACACATTGATAGCCAAATAAAAATATTTTAAAAAAAATTGCAAGCATTGAGTAAAATTTTGTTTTTTGAGAGGATATGAGAAAGGATTTTAATATGCGTACATAATATATCATAAATAATTCTTAGTTGATACCTAAATTATGTGGGGATTAGTTAACGTATGCCTTTTAAAAATTAAATATTATTAGTAATTGGAATATTTTTGTTATCTTTAGTTTTGGACTCTAAATACTGATAATTTAGAAAAAATAAATAAATACAATTTTATTTACAAGGCATTAATTGATAAAAAGAGAATTAGACTGATAATTGCCATCGGTATCGAGTTCTAACTATTGATTTATTTCAATGGAACTAGGACACACAAAAAAATGACTATTAGAGAAAAAGCTTGTTTTTTTTCTTTGACGGAAAATAATATATATGTGAAAACGTGAAGATCCATGTTGTATAGTTTGAATAAATTAAATTATGCATGTTAGGCTATAGTTTGATATCTTAATTATTAATTAAACCTAGATATATAGCTTCTGTTTAATCTATGACTTCCAACAAAATCTCAGTCAAACCCAGCCAATTATTAATCAAATACTAACAAATTGATCAAATTAAATGAAACAAAATAAAAATAAAACAAAATAAAAAAAAATGCTTGCTAACGAACTAAGCTACTCTTAGCTCAGGCAGCTTCCACTTATATATATATATATATGAAACCGTGAAAACGTCAATTATAGCTATAACTAGCCATTTGTGAATATCCCAATAATTTTAATTCTATTTGCAGTGCAATGTTATTTAAATTATAGGATATTTTTTTTATTAATAGAAATATTATACACCTTAAATATTAATAGACTATATAACAAATATTAATTTATTTTAAATTAAAAGAAAATAAGTCAGTGAGGAAGTTACCGTGACTATTTCTTTCTGAGGGCATTTTAAGGTGTTTATGTTGTACAATTCATTAATGTTTAAGTTATATGATCTTCAAATTAACAAAAAATTAAAGAATAACAAAATTCAAACTTTACATTTCATGATTTGAGAAAACTTTACTTCACCGGCAAAGTTCTTCGATCAGTTACTATACAACTCATATTAATAAAATATATATATATTGAATAAAAGGTTATTAATAAATCATCAAACTAATAAACATTAAAAGAGTATTATTCATTGATAAATACATCATTAATAGGTCTGTTGTGACTGCTAGATACTATATGAAAATATATTGAAAAAATTATAAACTAATCATCATTTTAAAAAATAAAATAACTTATAATTAGAATAAATTTTTTTAATATATGAATTATTTATGTAAATATAGAATAAAAATTTCAATATTCCTCTGCACTTCTCACTTTCCCTGGTTTTTTTTAGCACTAGCAAATACCTTATGAAATGGCATTTTGAAAAAAAAAAAAAAAATATATATATATATATATACATATAATATATTTAGGCATAGGAAGTAGAGCAGCAATAAGATTATAATTAATAAAATTCAAAACCCTAGGTTGTTTTGAATGTCATTAACTAAATTAATTGGCCAGGAAGACAAACCCTAGCTCCTCGTTGCATGCATGGCGGCAGACAGGCGCTGAACACTCGTATCTTCTATTCCACGCCATCATGAACCTTTTTCCTAACAATTTCAAGCAAACCCACAAAAATTACTATTCATATGAAATGAACTTTCCATCAATTCAAAGCTTTGTGCAAACATTAGCTAGTTGTGCTTGATTAATTTTCTTATATAAATTGAACTTCCCAAAGCATGTGTAGCCACATGACAATTATATTTATTTTATACATATAAAAAAATTGTCGGAACCCTAGCTTTGACCTGGGTTGGACTCTATAAAGACCATTTTACCTCTTTCAAATGATTCCTCTCTTTTGTTGTTGTCTGCTAATAAATTACTGGACATACCCAGAAGAAGAAAGGAAGATGAAAATGGCGTCCTCATCAAATTTCGTTAGCTTTCTACTTTTGTTCATTCTGCTACATGCAATAAATTCAACTGCTCTAATTACCCACCAAGGTACTTAACTATTCTCATTAATTGCTATATTTCGTTGGTGTATTCTTAATTAATGAAATGTTAATTACTCACATTTTTTGCAGGCAAGGAGAAAATAGTAGTAGTTGCTAAGAGGGGTGTGTTTGTTCCTGCTGCCATGACTGATGAAACAACTCTTGGAGGGAGGAAGATGATAATGATGTTGAAAAGGGTTGTGAAGAAAGAATTAATGGAGAAGCAAGTTTTGAGTACAGCTGAAGGCGCGAATAAGATTTCAGGTGCAGCTAATGATCATAGGATCAGCTCTCATCCTTTGAAGAACAAAATGGTTGGTTTTACAACTTTCAGCGCTGATTACCATGTGCCCAAATCTCATCCTCCAAAGAATAACCGATGAGGAAGAGTATATAGTACTGATAGCCCTGCAGGCTGGCCTCCATCAAAAAAAGATAGCTTAAAATGTGTTATCTTTTTCAATTTTGTAGTGAATACAAGTGCAGTATATCTTTCTTGTATGTATGAAAATAGAGATTCTAACATTATTAATCATAATAGATCTATTCCATTTTCCTTTGAAGATCCCCAAGAGCACTTCACTGATATGTTCCTTTTTTGTTTCTTGCGTTTAATGGCAGATTTTGATTAATTGTTCTTGAATTTAAATGGGATTGGCCAATGAATATGAATATCAAAGGCAACATGGGTTGTTATTTTGCTATTTGATTCTTTATTTTTTATTTTTTGGGTGTTTGAATATGCAGGGAAGGCTGCATGTGCTTCAAATTGAGAAGCATCTTCAAAACTCGCGAGAAATTAGCCTCAGAGACCGATAGATTTTTTTACTATGATTCTATTTGATTTAATGTGGTAATTAACTTATATAACTTAGCGTTTTGTTTTTCATCACTAAAAAAATCAAATAAACAAAGCCCCAACGAACTGTATAATATTAAATTATTTTTTAATTAGATGAAAATTAATTTTACAAATTAATAATAACATAATTTAATTTTTTTTATCTCTTAATATTCTTAAGATAAATGGTAACTAAATTACTCTTTAGTTGACTATTCATCACTATCATTCTTAATTTCACCTCGTTTTTTTGCTTCAACTGCTCCTGTTGATGTGGAATGAAAGTAAAGGCAGAGGGAGGTAAGCCTCCAGGCTGCAGATTGGAATGCTCATTAATGTCAAGAAATATAAATCCCCAAGAATTTGATGGTGATGTTAAGGTGGCTAATGAACTTGTCGACTTGTTGAACCAGACTATATATCATGTAGGAAAAATTAAGTCCACCCCCAATCCACAGTCAATGAACCTATACTAAATATGAATAAGGATCAATTTGTCCCTTAAACTTTTTATTCAGGGTCAAATAAGTCATTTTAAATTTTTTAAGGTCAATTTAGCCACTGAACTTTCCAATAAAGGTGAAATTACCCATAAATAATACTATCAGCTCTTTATTTTTTAACGTACAGACAAAAGCCATTAGCCAATTACAAATATCTCCTTAATGTTTTAAATAGTTAACAAATAAGTCCTTTTAGTATAAGAATTTTTAATTAAAAACTTTTAATTTTAGAATTATGTTTCATTCATTTATAACTTGTAAAATTTAAAGATCTAAAACTATTATTATTATTATTATTACTATTATTATTATTATTATTATTATTACTACTATTATTTTAATTTTAGTTTATCATTATATTTTTATTACTTTAATATTAAGTTATTAATATATTATTTCAATGTACATATTAAATTTTACTTTTGTATTTTTTAAATTATAGATAAATTAATTTGAATGTCAAATATAATTTTAAAAATTAAATTAAATTAATATATGAATAAAAGTTTTATATCTCAATACTACTAAAAATTATTGGTGAATAGTTAAATTTTTTATATAATATATGATCAGATTTTTAAATTTTACAAGTTATAAATGAATTAAATATAATTTTAAAATTAAAATCTTTTAATAAATTTTTTTTTTACCAAAATGAGAACGTATTTGTAAAATATTTAAAATATTATAGAGGTGTTTGTAATTTGTTAAGGGCCTTTTGTTTATATGTCAAAAAATAAGGAGATGATTATATTATTTAGGAGCAATTTGACCTTTATTAAAAAGTTCAGTGGCTAAATTGATCCTAAAAGATTTAAAGTGGCATATTTGACCCAAGATGGAAAGTTAAGGGGGAAAATTGACCCTTATTCTTACTAAATATAGGGAGACTTTTAATTATGCGTAGTTTCTAACTGAGTACACTAATTAATTAACCTTTCTTTACCTTTTATTGGCTTTTTTGAGCTTAATCGCCTCAAGTATGATTTGATTTATACAACAATTATCATTATCAAATACAACTATTATCAACTTGTACAGCTCTTAGAATTCAGACCCAGATTCTTATGCTTTAATCAAACAATTTAAACTTTATCCATCCTAGAGTGTATAGGCAAAAACATTTTTAATCCAAGATTTTTACAGCTTTTAAAATTCAGATCCGAATACCTGATCTAAGCTTCATTTGCTACAAGTGGTGAGAGTCTGAGATCTGCTCTCGGTGTGGCAAATGCCTCACCGCCTAACCCACCTCGGTTTGGTTTACCTTTTAGCAAATGCAATAATGAGTTATCGAAACATGTTCTTGTATTGTAACTGGTTCTTGGGTCGCATAACTTAGTAGGCAAACTAGTACTTGTTGCTGCCTGCTGGGCCATGCTTATAACGAAGTATCGTCCATCTTCTTACTTTTGGGTGGTTAGACAGCAAGCCCGGGGTGCCCTCTCTAATCGCCAAAATCACTTTTATATGAATAGGCAACATTTAGCATATTGCACCCAATAATTAGATGTGTAATATAAAAGTATGTATTTTTTTTTTCATTGATTAAATATAAAACACTTATTATATCTGTCAAACAACCGATAATTTAATGTAATAAATTGGATATACGTAAAAATCTCCTTTATTAATAATCTACTAGTCACTGTGACATATCATAGACGCAGGTCAAAAAGGTGGACATATCATAGTCTATTTTTATTTTTTTATTGGGTACAAATTAATTCAATTGGACATCAGTCCATTAATGCTAAGAGGGAAAAAGTTTAAACCTTCAAATGCAATGTCAAATTTAGCATTCTGAATTTTTTTTATTCTTTTATTTTAGCAGCCAGCAATGCTATTGCGTTAAACATACTTCTGTCTAGGAATAATCACATTAATAAGAAAAAGGATGCTAATATATACAGGGTATAAATGAGGTGAGTCACATATTTAATTAATTTATAATTGAACTGAAATCAAATCGAGTTTGCTATAATACTAAGTATTTATAAATTGTTCGTGAGTTAAAACGAACTTTAATGAATTAAAAATTTTTAAAAATATAAAATATAAATTAAAATTATTCATTAAAAAATTTTAAATAAATTATTTATCAAATATGTTATCATAAAATAATAATTTTAATGTAATAATATATTTTTAAATATTTTTATTTTTATTATAAATAAAAATTTATATATTATATATTTAAAGTTAAATCATTAAACTTGTGAGCTCTTATTCGAATTTGTTCACGAACTTCACAAATTGAATTATGTATAGTTTGAGTTCGATTCATTTATTAAATAAACTTCAATATACAAATTTAATGAGCTTTTATCAAGTTGAACTTCAAACAGTTTTCAAAGCGGTTCGGCTTGTTTACAATTTTAGACATATATTGTAACATATAACTAAATACTAACATGTAAAATGATAATTTTTTTTTTACAGTTTCATCCTCTAAAAATTTGTTTAATGTCCCAAAAAATAGGAGTATAAATTAATTTTTGTATAGTGTGAGAGAAATCTTTTCATCATGATTCGCAATATAAATTATTATCAATAAAAAATATCTAAGGGACATATAATGTTATTATAAATTATAACAATGTAACCAAAATCAAGGAAAATATTAAATTGTCCACTTAAGCATAAGCTTCAAACAGTTTTTCTATTTTCTTATGTGCATATGCCTATAAAACGTTTGAAATATAAGCCTGGAAAACACACCATATTAACTAAAAAAACAAACTGCATCTTAATTAAAGTGATAAAGAGAATTTTAGCAGGCAAACGCCTAAACCTCCGATAGCTACTATCATTGTCGTGGCCGTGTGTTGTATGAATTTTTTCTTTTCTTGAAAGCAAACATCATCTACAAAGCAGCAAACGTCAGGCCTGACGTAATACTATTAATTGGTTCACCGCAAGGGTCAAACATTTCAATAAAAACAGATTTTTACATACACTGCGTCTGCGTGTATATATAAATACATCAGAGCATCCATCACCCTTCCATTTCAAAGCCACCCTACACAACCAAAGTTCTTTTTTTTTTCTTTCTTTTCGATCTTCGATCCATGGCACATATCTTGGTCTTCCCTTACCCAACTTCTGGACACATTATCCCTCTCCTCGACCTCACGCAGAAACTCCTCAGCCGCGGCTTAACAATCACCGTCGCCATCACCACCAACAACCTCCCCTTACTCCACCCTCTCCTTTCCTCTCACTCCCCAACACATCTCCAACAATTGGTCCTCCCAGTCCCAGACAGCTCCGGCAATAATGCCTCTTCTTCGAGAAACCGTCTCATTGATACCATGCGCTTCATGCGTGAAACTCACTATCCTATTTTCCTCGATTGGTTCCGATCCCATACTTCTCCTCCTCTCGCTATTTTATCCGATTTCTTTATCGGCTGGACTTACCACCTCGCTTCTCAACTGGGCTTGCCGCGTCTCGTTTTCTCGCCTTCCGGTGCTCTTGCTTTCTCAGTTTCGGCTTCTACCTGGCGCGACCAGCCTCAAAACGACAGCCCCCAGAATCAGGAATTTGTTGTGTCGTTTCCGAATATCCCCAATTCCCCATCTTACCCCTGGTGGCAAATCTCTCACATTTACAGGATGCCTAAGGATTCAGATTGGGAATTTTATAGGGATTCCTATTTGGCTAACATGGCGAGTTGGGGCGTCGTTTTTAACTCATTCACCGAGTTAGAACGAGTTTACATCGATCATACTAAACAGGAGTTTGGAAATGATCGCGTCTGGGCTGTTGGTCCTCTTCTACCACTGTCCGATGATGATTCCGCTAATCGCGGTGGAACCAGCTCCGTGCCATGTCATGATGTGCTGAAATGGCTTGATTCTCGTGAAGACCATTCTGTCGTGTATGTTGCGTTTGGAAGCCGCACTATGCTGACGTGTGAACAAATGGATGCGCTGGCAGCAGGATTAGAGAAAAGCGGAGTAAATTTTATCCTGTGCGTGAGGCAACAAGGTGATCACGGTGTTCTACCCGATGGATTTGAAGATCGTGTGGCTGGAAAGGGTTTGATCATAAAAGGATGGGCTCCACAGGTGGCAATACTAAGGCATCGAGCAGTAGGGGCGTTTGTGACACATTGTGGGTGGAACTCAGTGCTGGAAGGAATATCAGCGGGAGTGGTGATGTTGACATGGCCGATGAGCGCGGACCAGTTCACAAACGCACAGCTATTGGTTGATGAGTTGAAGGTTGGGGTTAGAGTAGGCGAGTCGACTCAAAAGATACCCAAGTCAGGTGAGTTAGCCAAGATTTTAGCTGAATCAGTTGAGGAAAATCGGGCGGAGAGAACAAGGGCGAAGAAGGTGCAAGAGGAAGCGTTGAATGGTGTTAGAGGAGGAGGAAGCTCAGATACAGATTTAGATTGCTTGGTGAAGAGGTTAAATGAGCTTATTAAAGTTGAAATGGTCCAATTATGAGCAACTGAGACGGAGTGAACTTGAAGGAGAAATGAGCCGCATGTTTTTTCATCTTTAGATTTAGATATAATATTCATACATATTTCATACACATAGGAAAGGAAAGGTGTTGGGTTGCTTTTCACTATGAATATGAAGACTTGTATGGATTATGGATTGATTCTTAAAAAAAATATATGTTTGTATTATAATTATAAGGGGAGATTTCGTTTTGTTTTTTTCTCCCACAGGATCCTCAGAAGGAAAGAAAGAACGAAACAAGAAGGTGAACAAATTATAAACACCAACACCAAATTATAAACAGTTGTTTATAATAATAAATTATAAACAACAACAATAATAATAATATATCAACAACCGTTCGATCAACTAACAATAATGGCGTGAGTTGTTTCCGCTTAAGTGAGGTTTCGAGTTTGAATTTAAATTCTTATGTATGCAGTCGCATTGAATTTGAAAGAGCTTTACTGCTGTTGTAGTCCTACTTGAATTGAATCAAATTAATCAAAGTTCAATAAATTAAATGTGGTGGTTCAAATTAAAAAAAAAATAATAGTAATAATATAAATAATAATTAAGGCATATTTAAAATTTTATTTTATAATTTTAATTCTAAAAATTATTTAGTTATATACTTTTATTTAAAACTAAAATTGAAAAGGGATAAAACCCATCCAGGGAACTAAACAAGCAATCTTTTTGTCTTAATTCATCAGTTAGCCACCATATCTACACCACTACACCCAGATTCTTCTTTATTTCTTTCTAAATTTTGCACCATCCAGTTGCAGACATGTCCACCCTCGTTGATGTCAAGAAATAAAAAGTCCTCAAGAACACTTGACGGTTTATCTCAAAACCAGCTTCTTGATGCGATGGTTGCAAATGAAATTGTCTACTTATTGAACGAGACTACATATCATCATGTAGGGAAAATTAAATCCACAAGTACATATTCTATGACTTTTGTTCAAAAAATCCACCTCCAATCCACAATCAACCAATCTGTAGATATAGGGACAGGTTTAGTAGTTTAATAGTGTGCATTTATTAGTTAAGTACACTAATTAATTAACCTTCCTTTACCTTTGGCCTTTTGCTGGCTTTGCCCGTTTAGCTAATGCAACAATGAATTATCCTTTTTTTATAATTATAATGGGACCCATTCTAATATATATAACATTTTCGTTTTATTTTTTAGTGCAAGTGTGCAAATTAATTTAATTGGAGTTAGTCCATTAATGGTAATAAGAGGGCGATAATTAAAACCTTCTAATGAAATGTCAAATTTTAGCATTATGAAATTTTTATCCTTTTCTTTTAGCAGCAATATTATTTATTATGTTAAACATACTTTTGTCATATAGTACGTGGTTTGTAAAATGTTTGAG
>CATIWM010072677.1:0-10763 GCA_949671775.1 Mallotus repandus
GAATGAGAAAAAAATTAAAAATAAAAAAGAGAAAAAAGATAAAATAAAAATTTATAAAAAGAGAAAAAATAAAAATAAAAATAAAAAATTGAAAATTAGCAAGAAATTGATAAAAACCAAAAAACAAAAACATGGGTTCAATTTTGAAAATATAAAGAGCGTTATTGTAATTGCACATAGTAGTTTTATAATTAATGAAACCTTCAGGTATTTTTGTTGAAAACATTTAAGAAGTGCCATTCTTTGTAAATTTTCCAAACTTTAACAAGAGCAACTTTCAAGGAACATTTGTAGACATATAAAATTTTAAAACTCATTAATAAATTTTGGGTTTTATCTCATTGGGCTATCCAAGTTCTTTGATGATTAATTTAAATAAATTAATTAATCAAATGAAGATCGAAATATCAAAGAAATATGTTTGATATGTCAACAAACCTGCCAAATAAAAAAGATACAAACAATATATAATTCTCTATGTATAACAAAATATATATAGAGAATACATATATATTTTTTTGTAAAAGGTAAAAGTCAAAGAAAATATAATTTTTTTGCCTAAAATACACAAGGAATATATTATTATTTAATTAAATAGAGAATATATATTCTTTTCCTATAAAAAAAATGCCATAAATGCACCTCCTCAAATCCTCTATCAATAGGAGTGCTTGTGGTTCATTTGGGGGAGAATTGAAGAAAGTCAAGATGTCAGAATTCTGCTACAAAAACACTAAAGAAGCTCTATAGATTTCTCTCCAAACAATATGACTATAACAATTCAAAATCTATTCAAGGATTTTCACAAGACAACTTCAAAGCTCGTGATTGATTCAACATGCCTTCTTCATCAAATCGAAAGGATTTTCTTCAACGGATTAAAAAACTAGCCTTTTGGACCCTTGATCTGTCATCAACGAAGGAAAGCATTAAAGGATTTCATTTTATAGTTGTAGAAATTTACATTAGAGATTGTACCCTCTTTTGATTAGCAAGTTTTTTTAATATTTTTTCTTATTTTTTTCTTATTTTTCCATTTCAGAATAAGGAATTTAAGTTAACAAACATATCTTTAAAAGTTCATTTGGATTTTAAATAATAAAGTAACAGATGATTATACAAAAAAAATCAATAAAAACCTTTTTGGTATTTATAGTTTAGATATTTAAGTGGAAAGATTCTTTTTTTTTAAAAAAAAAATTAACTTTGATCGGATCTATGTAAAATTGATATTTATATAACAAATACATGTTTTTATTATTTTTATTTTTATTTATGTATTTTACATTTGTGTACTTTTATGTTTAGAAATATCAAGTTTTTTTTTCTTTATGAATAGGTATGCTATTTAATTTTTTTAATTAGCTCTTTATAAACATGAAATTCTTATATCTTAATTTTAGGGACATCAAACCCTAGTAACAAAAAGAAAAAAAACAACAATAAAATTGTATTAAGGAAAATAGATAGAGGTGATAGTCTAATTAACATTACCCAAATATTAATCTATCGACTACAAACATTTTATAGCATATGTACTAAATAAATTTGTAACTTATATTATCAAATATTATCAACTTTTGATAATAAATTTATTTAACATTATGTTAATAGATAAATATTCAATTAAATAGACTCATTAGATAATATAATATTATTTTATTGCCATTTGTGATAATTTACAATGTCAAAATATGTGATTGGCCTCTAGGGCATATCACCTATGCTAACAATGTCACACTTGCACTAGAGCCAATCACTACAGTATTTTAGACCCATCTTCTCAAGATGTTGATCTAGCTATAGTTGCGTTAATGCTTTAGTAAGTGTATCAGTGGTATTATCAGCTAAAACTACCTTTTGCATAATTATATCACCTTTTCCAACAAGTTCCCTAATAATATGAAAATGTCTTTCTTTATGTTTAGATTTTTAGTGAGACATCGGTTCCTTTGCCAAAGTAATGGTTCCATTATTATTGCAAAAGAGAGGAATCCGGGACTCAATGGAAGGAACAATTCCATGTTTGGTAATAAACTTCTTAATCCAAATAGCCTCTTTAGTAGCATCTAATGCAGATATTTACTCAGCTTCTGTAGTGGAATCAATAGTGACACCTTGCTTAGAACTCTTCCAGCTCACTGCTCCTTCATTATAAATAAAAACAAACCAAGAAATAGACTTTCTATCATCTACATCTGATTGAAAATTAGAATCTGTGAAACCATCTATTTGTAGATCACCTCCGAAGCACAAGTAACTTTAGCCATTTGCTCCATTTCCTCGGATTTTTTAGGTGACATACCCTTGGATAAATGGATACCATGCCTAAATGGTAATAATCCTCTCTTAGAATTAAGCATGTTGAACTTTTTCAATACCTTTTCCAAGTAAAGACTTTGGGATAAACCTATCATTTTTCTCGATCTATCTCTATAGACTCGAATGCCAAGAATATAGGTAGCTTCCCTAAGTCTTTCATGGAGAAAGTTTTACACAATAATAGTTTCACATTTGTAAGCATGCCAATATCATTCCCGATTAATAAATCATCATCATCATATAGTACTAGGAAAGTGAGTTGGCTCCCACTATCTTTCTTGTATACACAAGGCTCATCTTCATTTTTGATAAGACTAAAAGATTGAATGGCTTCGTCAAAATGATGATTCCAACTCCTTGAAGCTTGCTTTAGACCATAGATTGATATATTAAGCTTGCATATTTTGGAACCTTCCTTAGATTCAAAACCCTTAGGTTGCTCCATATAAATCTCTTCCTCAATATAACCATTGAGAAAAGTAGTTTTAACATCCATTTGCCAAATATCATAATCATAGTGTGCAGCTATAGCAAGAAGTATTTGAATGGATTTAAGCATTGCTACTGGTGAGAAGGTTTCCTCATAGCCAATCCCTTGCCTTTGGTGAAACCCTTTCACTACAAGCCTTGCTTTGTAGGTATCAACCTTTCCATCTACACCAATCTTTCTCTTGAAGACCCATTTATAACCTATAGGTACAATACCTTCAGGTGGATAAACAAGTGTCCAGACTTGGTTTGCATACATGGAATCCATTTTAGCCTTTATTTCTTCAAGCCATTGTAAAGAATCTTTATCTGATAAAGTTTCTTCATATGTTGTAGGATCATCGTCATGATTGCTCTCTTCATGAATATGCAACTCTTGCATACTATGTGGAAAATCGTATCTCTATGGTTGATGAGATACCCTATTTGATCTTCTAGGAGTTGGTTTGATGATATTTTTAGTGGGATTAGACTTTTGATCAATATCCATTTGATCAACTTGATTGGCTTCATTAGAAGACTCCTCTTCTATTGTTATCTTCCTACCTTTACCACTTTCTTGAAGAAACTCTTTCTCAAGAAATATGGCATCTCTACTTACAATAATAACTTGTTTAACAGGAAGATAGAAATAATATCCTAAACTATCTTTAGGATATCCAATAAACCTTCCTTGAATTGACCTTGCATCCAATTTGTCTATTTTTAGCTTTTTAATATAAGCTAGGCATCCCTAAATCTTAACATGCTTAAGACTTAGTGCCTTACCATGCCATATCTTATATGGTATGGTAAAAACAAACTTAGATGGAACCTGATTTTGGATGTAAGCAGCTGTTTGTAATGAAAAACCCTAAAGGAAAGGAGGCAAATCCGTATAGCTCATCATTGATAGAACCATATCTAATAGAGTTTGATTCCTCCTTTTAGATACACCATTTAGTTGAGGTGTTCCGGGTGAAGTTAGTTGTGAAATAATGTCATGTTCCTTAAGGAATTCAATAAATTTGCTACTTAAATATTATCCTCCTCGATCCGATCATAGGATTTTAATACTTTTTCCCATTTGGTTCTCTACTTGGACCTTGAATTCCTTGAACTTTTCAAGGGATTCACTTTTGATTAAATGGCCCACGTACATCACTATGTATTATTTCAAAAATTTCTTTAGCTCTTTCAATTTGTCCAACAAATGGTGGCTGGGTCATCTTGCCTTGGATATAAGCTTCACAAGTTGGATTGCTTGAGGATTCAAGTTTACTCAAGATTCCTAATCTTTCCAACTTCATGATTATATCATCCGCAATATGACCTAACTAAAGTGCCATAGATATTTTAGATTAGAGGCATTGTTAATTAGCATTGTATTGACAACATTTAAATTAGTTGGATAGTGTTTGTTATTGGATTTATTATCAATATAATAAAGACCATGTAACACATAACCCATGCCAACTATCTCATTATTAAAATAAATAATACATACATCTCTTTCAACTAAAAACTTATAACCTTATCTAGTCAAACTAAAAATAGAGATGATGTTCTTATAATCATTAGGTACATATAAAACATTGTTTGATAACAAAACATGGTCATTTAAGTCAATAGAGGTGGTTCTCATAGCTATGGCAGTAACACTTGCTCCATCTCTAAGCTTTAAAGTCACCTCATTTGACCCCAACCTTCTTTCACTTGCTAGATCCTGTAAGGAAGAACATTTATGAGAACTAGTTCCGGTATCCAATACCCATGCATTAGATGAGCTCTTAAAACATTTAGAAAAAATTAAATTAAGAAAAGTCTCACCTTCTCCAATCTTGTCTTTTCCTTTCATTGATTTAAGGAACTTAGGACAATTTCTTTTCCAATGTCCCTCTCCTTGACAATAGAAACATTTTCCTTTGCCTTTATTCTCAACTTTTCTTTTGCCTTTTTTTTTGCTTACACCTCCCATAGCTCTTGGAACTCTTCCCTCAGCTTTCTTGCTTTTATTGCCTTTGTTATTCTTAGTCCCACTAGAAGAGGCAATCCAAGCAACCTCTCTCCCTTTTTCATTATAAATGGCCTTTTAGGTCGTCACTGGCATTTTCAACAATTTTGTAAGTGTGCACTTAATTTTATTCATATGGAAATTGGCAATGGTTTGCCTAAATGAAAGATTAAATCAGTTTGGAGTTAAGGATCCATTGTGAAATTTAGACTCTCAAGTTCTTCAATGGAACGAATTATAGAGTTCACATGAGCTTTAACATCTTCTCCCTCCTTTATTTTAGCATGAAAAAGCCACTTAGATATCTCATATCTAACGATCATACTTTGTTCACCAAACAACTCTTGTAGGTGAAGTAGGATTTCCTTTCCATTAGTGTGCTTCTCATGTTGTCTATGAATTTCATAAAGCCCATATAATGCATTATGCTTGTAAGTCATCATCTTTCCATTTTTGAAGAGTGTCATGTTCTTCTTATCTAGCATTAGGTGGAAGGGGTCCGGGTGGACTTTGTTCCAAAACATACAGAATGCAGTCAGAGGCCAAAACAACTTTTAGATTTTGTAGCCAATCAATAAAATTAGGTCTGGTGATTCTATGGTTTTCGAGAATGATGCTTAATAGGTTTGAAGACCTTATATTATCAAATTGTTGTAAAATATAAAAAGATTATTAGCTTATGACATTGATGAAATTACCATTAGATTTGGTTTTTAATCACAATAGCCTCCCACTAACTTGGCTAATCCTACACTTCCAAAATAGGAAATGAAAATCCCTTATTGGATGGATTTCTAATAGGTGATGGAGTTCTTATAGGTCACTAATATTCCTCAAGTACACATTGCCATTCTTGGAATATTAGTTTACATTAAGTGAACAACCCTTGTTCATCATATCTCATGTGAGGTTTCCATCAATCCAACTCCTAATGCTTGAGACCTCAGGTACACAATTGCCATTCTTGGTCTCTTCACATAAGTTAGGTCCACACCATTGAATAAGTGTAATGTATGGATTTGAACACTAAAAATTTCAAGTACTCCTATTTTCCATTCTTGATCCATAGTGTATCTATACACCCACAACATCTCATGCTTAATAATAACACTACATGAATCTCGTGGACTTTATGCAAATCCCTATGTATCCATAGTCGATGTACATAATCCAAAACCATGCAAGTTATTGCTTCAATGGAGAGCCAAGACCTAAATTCTGTTTGGAAGATTTTTGGGTCTTTAATTAAGGTCTCACTTTGCACATTAGCCAATTTTATATGTCACATATATATTACATGGCATCAAATTATATACATATATGATTATACATATAGCATGTTATAATATACATATCACATATATACATATAACATGCAAAAATGGATGCACAAATAAGGAGTGATCATGGACCTTTCTTAAACCTATTTTAACTCTTGAAAATAAGTTACACAAAGTAAAAATAAAAGAAAAGCCTTCAAGCATACAACTCTGTCACCATCTCCATAGGTGTCCAACTTGAACCCTTCAAGCTCCATGTCACAATTCTTGTGAATTACACTTACTTCATGGCATACCAAGGTGAATTTTACATCTTAATTCTATGTAATTAACCTTTAATTAAACACCAAAAGATATAAGTAAGTCCATGATCATTCCATGCATGTATGACAAGCAAAAATCAAGCAAAATGCAACTTTTGCATGTTAGATTTCTAGTCTCAGGCGTGGTCCCGGTCGGGACATGACTCAGGATTAATTCTATTTGCAATTTCATAATTTCTTCATCTGGTCTTATGCATGGTCCCGGTCGGGATATGCAATTTTCTAGTAGAGACATCGTTAGGGATCAGTACTGCCCAAAATTACAAATTGCACAAATTTGCTCATTTCAAGCTCCTCACAATCTGGATGCACTTCCTCCAGATCGGGATCACCCAATAACTGATTTTTGGCCAATGTTTTACACATAATAAGCCACATAACTTGTAATTAACATTAAGTATAATCATAACACTTGTAATTATAAATCAATTTAGCATGTATAAAGTACAAAAAGAAGCTATGATACCACTGTAAGGAAACAATTATGCAACTTTGATGTGTGGTGAGCACAAACCTTAAACATGGTGAAATTTTAAAATTTTCACTTGCATAACCCTTCACAACATGAAGATTTTCTTTCCTATGGATCCATTTTGCATTTTACATATAGCTAAATGGCAAACAACATATACAAACATCAACTTAGGAGTATTCTAAGTTTAAGAATACTCCTAAGTTTGATATAGACCACAATAGGTATCTGCAAGCTTTGATGTCGCTGGATTCACCTCTTGAATTAAATGCTCTAGTCTCCTAAATGTTTGGCCTCTAGCTTAAAACTCCAAAGCTCCACCAAATCACCTTCTTGCTTAGATTGGATTAGATGCGAGTAGCCTCTCAAATGACCCTTACAAAACTTGCACTAATTTAATCTCGTTGCAAGAACACTTAGGGTTTATTTTATGTATGTGTTTCTCTCCTTTTGTGTGTCTCTACACAAAGTTTCTTAACCTAAGAACACTTCTTAGGTTATGTATATATATAATGAAAAAGCAAACCTTATCACATTATAAATATACAACTCATCATGATAAGTATACAACTTGTCATGATAAGTATGCAAGTTGTAAAGTGTGTGGAGAATTAATACATCCCATATATTATGTCTAAATACATTCTCTACACATATTAAAGTTATATACACCTTATCATGTCCATGGTCAATATTATACACTTAAGAGATAACGTATGCCTTACATGACAAATTTGACCATGTCATGTTCACATGGATTTGGGGTTGGTAATTGGGCCAACACTTGGCATAAGCCTAAGCCATCATACAAATGAGCCTAAATAAGGTTCATGGGCCTTTTCAATATCTTAGACTAATCTTTAGTCCAAAACTCTTTGGGCCTAGGCCTAAACTTCTTAGGCCATTGGTCCAAGTCCAATTAGAAACAACATATATTATTAATTTAATACTTTAATTAATATCTCATATTAATTAAGTATAAATTAATAATTAAACGCTTGGTTGAATTAGATTTCATGATATGCTAGAATCATTACTTAAAGCATAAATCCAATTCCATTAATTTTAATTAATTGATTAAACTCTTTAATCAATAATTATATTAATGTTAATGGTGATTTGGTGAAACTCTTTTAGGTGTGACTTACTAGGTTCATTTCTAATTGGCAATGAGAAGAAAATATCAACACTTGATATTATTTGAAACTCCTTTCCAGTCTAAATGTGAAAATCCCAATTATGCACATTTAGTTCTCATAAGTTGTGAGCGACCTTGAGCATCAATATTATAAATACCTAATTAGAAATGAATGCATGTATTAATTCACATGAACACTTTGGTCATAATTACTGTGCATTAAAATCCCTTCATTAGTAGATCCCGATATAGCCTAGAGTCATGGTTTAGTCAAACTTTAATAGTTATATCATATGACCTTATCTCAATTTCTAATTCTTGATAAAACATAATAAACACTGAAAGTCTTTCAATCTGTGTCATGTTTGTCCTGGCTAGGAACTTATTCATCAAGAAAGAACTTAGATTGCATAGGATCTTATCTTGATTCACTCTAGGCAATTAATCCCATCTTGGCTGAACACTCATCCCTACATTTAACCGACTAGAGTAACCACACGCCATATACCCATGTGTCATTAACATAGGTATGTAAGCAGTAATAAACCCTAACCACTTACATGTGAACTACCATGTCACCTCAAGTCAAAGGATTATATACATTATTATGACCTAGATTATGATTGTTGACTACAAGTGAATATCTATTCAATCACAGTCTAACGTCATCTTCGATCCACTCATCATATAAGTATCCACATGTCTATTATGATATCTCATATCAAGTAGCATGAGACTCACTACCTCCCACTATTAGTATCACATACTAATCAAGGAAAATAGATAGAGGTAATAGTCTAATTAATATTATCCAAATATTAATCCATAAACTATGAAC
The DNA here is from genome assembly GCA_949671775.1 of Mallotus repandus. Taxonomy (NCBI): domain Eukaryota; kingdom Viridiplantae; phylum Streptophyta; class Magnoliopsida; order Malpighiales; family Euphorbiaceae; genus Mallotus; species Mallotus repandus. The sequence continues at coordinate 8,856 of CATIWM010072677.1, forward strand.
ATTTTATAGCATATGTACTAAATAAATTTATAACTCATATTATCAACTCTTGATAGTAAATTTATTTAACATTAATGGATAAATATTCAATTAAATAAACTCTTTAGATTATAAAATATTATTTTATTGCCATTTGGGATAATTTACAAAGTCAAACTATGGGATTGGCCTCTAGAGCATACCACCTATGCTAATAGATTAAAGATTCGGCACGGGTTTGGCAAGAGGATCCCCATGCCATTTAAGAGGTTATTCTTAATTACTTTTCAAATTTGTTTTATAGTAATGGTGTTTCTTATGTAGATGAGGTTCTTAGTGGCATTGAAGGCATATTATTTGAGGTTGATAAAGACTTGCTTGCTACACCCTTCCATGTTGATAGAGTGGTTACTACTCTTAAACATATGCACCCTAACAAATCGCTTGGCCCTGATGGTATGTCTGCCTTATTCTATCAGCGCTATTGGAACATTGTTAGCAATGATGTTATTTCTCATGTGATGGATTTTTATCTTCTGGTATTATGCCTGAAAATTTGAATCACACCTTTATTACTCTTATCCCAAACATTAAAAATCATGAGACTGAAGAATTTAATGCCTATAAGCCTATGCAATGTCTTGTATAAATTAATTGCAAAGGTCTTGGAAAATAGACTTAAGGTGGTGTTACCATCTTTAATCTAAAAAAACCAAAGTGCTTTTGTTCCTGGTAAACTCATCTATGATAATTCCATTATGGCACATGAAATGTTTCACTCTATGAAACATAGGAGTATGAGATCTTTGGAAGGTTTAGCTTTGAAATTGGATATGAGCAAGGCCTACGATAGGGTTGAATGGGAATTTTTACAGAGAATTTTGATCCATATGATTTTTCCTACCTATTTTGTGAAGCTCATTATGCAGTGTGTGAATTCTGTTACCTTCAGTTTTTTGGTTAATAGATCTCCTCAGTGTTTAATTACTCCTTCAAGGGGCCTTCGGCAAGTTGATCCATTGTCCCCATATCTCTTCCTTTTTTGCTCAGAGGGTCTATTTGCTCTTATTTACTCTTCAGGTAGCAAATGGTTCCTTAGTTCTAATTTGGCCTTGTCAATCTAGTCTTACTATATCTCATCTACTGTTTATAAATGATAGTATCACTTTCTCTCGAGCCTCTTCGTTAAATTATTCTTGTATTAAACACATTTTAGGAGTGTAAAAATGTGCTGGTCATCTTGTTAATTTTGATAAGTTTATGGTATCCTTTAGTAGAGCAGTTTCGATGGAGAGATCTAATGAGCTTCATGGGTTGCTTGGTGTGTGGCTTGTGCATAATCACTCAAAATACCTTAGGTTGCCTTCTTTTTTAATAAAATCTAAAAAAGCCATCTATTGATACCCAAATTTTGATGGTCCCCCAAAAATCTGATGATGAAGGATTCTTGTCACTTAAGATAGGGCAAAACTCCTTCAGAAGTTTTCTCAAGCATGCCTAGATTAAGAAGAAACTCAAAAGAAACCAAAAAGCAACCAAAACCCAAAAAGAGCCAAGCTGGGCCAAAAAATGACCAAAAGTAAGGGACAAGCCCATGGGGACGGGTCAACCAACGAGCTTAGGTTGAGTGTGGGTCATTTAACCAAGTCTGTGGGTCAAAATGACCCATTTACCCTATATGGGTCAAGGACCTAAGAGCGTGGGTTATGGACCAAGTGGGTCCACAGGCCTACACTATATAAATTTTTTTTTTCCTCATTTAGGGGGTGTAGACGCGCCAAAGTTTATTGCAACCGCGACACTGTTTGAGCTCAGGGCTCTAGGGAACACACTAACCATTATCACAAAGACATGGCGTGGAGATGAGGAGTCGCCACCCAGGGTAATAACTGGGACAAATTGAAAGTGGTGGTAACTCGATTCTCTAAT
>CATIWM010072750.1:0-18040 GCA_949671775.1 Mallotus repandus
TCTTTCTTTCATTCAATGTATAGGTATATATATACAAGCTTAGGAGACAATAATCCCCATAATTCACTGCCATTCTACCTACCATATCAGACTGTAATATACACAACTTGTGCAGCCTGTAACATGTCAGACTGCAGCCTACAATTTGTGTAGCCTGTAACATGCAGACTGCTGCCTATAACACAACCCTGTAACATGGTCTGACTAGTAGAATGTAACAACTTGTGCATCCTGTAACATGTCAGACTGCAGCCTGTAACATGCAGACTGTTGCCTATAACACAGCCCTATAACATGGTCTGACTATTATAGCCATACAGTCTGGCAGTCAGATTGTAACATTACAGCCTGTGACATCTATGCTATCAAGGTTAAGCTTCATTGGCAAACTTATACTTAGGACTGGATTGAATGTCATGTCATGTTGGTACAAGGATATGTTTACGAATTTAGGATGAGATTGATTGGACAATGTTCATAGAATGAAAAAATGACCATGAGAAGAATACTCAGTTTCAAAAATTTGGACTTCTATAAATTTTCCTAGATCTACTTTTCCACAAATTACTATGAAAATTTTCAAATTGCCAATGCCACACTTGTACATTATTCGTTGTCTTAACTGACGGAAGTCAAAGAACTCATTATTCCTCTTTGTCCAGCAAGCTTGTAATGTTTAAGAGATTGGTGACCTACGATTTTTTTCCAAGTCATTTCCATCTTTTGTTGAAAATCGAGCTCTTGGATCAATCTGCATGTCCATTGGATTTTTTTCAGGTTTTCAATTTTATTACTGTGAATAAACATGATGAAGTTAAATATGTGCTGGGGAATTAATCTAAAAAGGTGAAGCTCCCGTGTCACTCCACTCTTCCACAAATGAAGAAAGAGGTGTTATAACACCGTAAAAAACCAAACAAAACTTCTTTTTCTATTTTATTATAAGGAGTACATATTCATTGCTTGAATTTGTGATTACAAATGTTTCATATTCTTTGTTTAGTTATGGAATTAAATAAGTTTTATCATGGATGGCTAATATATTCATTGCTGTTTTCCTCTTTGCCCTTAAAGAGTTGTGCAGAGGCTTGATCTTTCCAAGTCTAAAGCTTCAGTACTTACTTCGGTTAGTTATTGCTATCAGACTTTGCATTATATTTCTTGCTTGCACGGCAACTATCCATTCTTTTGTTGTCATTATCATTTATTTTGACCATTTTCTACTTGAATAATTTGTGGAACTTCCTATAGGACATCACAACAATTGGGAATTCATTATTCTTCTTGGGAAGTCGTTTGGGTGACAGCTTGCTTGTGCAATTTAGTAATGGATTGGGATCTTCAATGGCATCATCTGGTTTGAAAGAAGAGGTAAATATTGGAAGCCATCCACTTCTATGTAGTATTTTTAGCTTCTGAATGCAGCTGCCTCTTTTGAATTTTATAGTTTATAATCTCAAAATCCAAAATTTGTCATTTGTGCTATTTTGAAACAAATTTCGATGCTGATAAATATTGAAAAAAAAATCCATTTCATTATGTGTTTGGTTTTAGAGATTATGAATTTCAGAACCAATGGTTTTGGTATTTTTGTGATAATTTTTTTCTTCAACTCTGGAAAATCTATTGCTGCAGGTTGGAGATATTGAAGGTGATATTCCTTCAGCAAAGCGATTGAAGAGGTCGTCTTCTGATGGTTTGCAAGATATGGTCAGTGGGGAGGAGCTTTCTTTGTATGGTTCAACAGCAAACAATACAGAATCAGTGCAGGTTGTTTAAGTTTATTTCCCCTTTGTACTCTGCAGAACACAACATCCTCAACTAAAATATTTCAATCCATATCATACGATATGATAAAATTTTTGTTTTGATCACAGCCTTTTTTTTTTTTTTTTTTTTTTTTTTATTTGGGTTTGGGATTAGAATATATTTGTAGTGACAAATGGGAACAAAATGTCTACAACTGGTGCAACTTAGTGGTGTTTGGATGTATGATTTAGATAGTGACAAATCAGCTTTTTTTTTTTTCATGTTTTATATGGTAAATTATTCCATCCCAAGGACCTATTAACCATCATTGGTAGAATGATTAGCAATTTGTCTTTTGCAAGGAATGAGAATTATAGTTTGAGATCTGGTGATGAGTATCTCCCTTGAAATAGGGATACAAAAATGAGGTATCTTTTATTGCTACATTCATTGGAAACAAAGTTTGTGGAAGATGACTTCTCCTATTATTCACTGATGAATGGCTTCAAGAAGAGCTATGATCTGGAAAAGAATATTTTTTTGTATGGCTTATTAAGACGAGCTTCTGATTTCTCTCACTGCCTTATGGTTAGTTATGAAGGAACAAAAGGGAAGGGCCTCTGAGAGAGCAATAACTTGCACTGCTTAAGAATCTTTTATCTTTGGCATCTGGAGATTTTTAAAATTTTCTATAATGCTTTTGTTGCAAGTTTTTTTTGATCCCTCTCCCATTCACAACCTCCTTTGTTCTTTACTTAGATTATGCTTCCTTTTTGCTATTATGTTTAACACAATAACTTCTATTCTCTCTCATTTTCAAGATTAGTTGGATTCTCAATTTTGTCTTTTGTTTGTAACTCTTACCTTTTATCTCGCCTTTTATTGTTACTTTCCCAGATGCAGAAATCCTTCTCATTTGCAGTGAGGGATTCATTGATCAATGTTGGTCCTCTGAAAGACTTTTCATATGCTATGAGGAGTAATTATGATGCAAATGCAACTGGAATTGCCAAACAAAGCAACTATGACCTGGTCAGTTAGACCTGTTGAATTGCTATATTTTTAGCTCTATGTGTTAATTTTGTAAGATCATCATAGGCTTAGAAAAGTGAAACGATGCTAAAAGATTGTAATTTTGACTTAAAAACATGTGTTCTCGGTCATTTGACAAGTCTGGCTGCTGCTACTTGCTCATGTTACTTAAGGTTCTGTTTCTTCTGTGGAACATAATTCATTTGAGGAAAATGCTTTTCTATATTTTATTGCAACTTTCAATCAATTGGAATAGGTTTTTAGCTGACTGAAAGTTGCAAATCTGGCCATTTCACAAGAAGCATTTTCTGTTTGACTGAATGAGATTTTGGTCAATCAGAACCTTGCTGAAAATGCTTTCCTTTTTTTCCTTAAGAGGAAAACAATTCCATGGCTGCACCACACATAAGAAAATCTGGAAAACAGTTTCTGTGAAAACGACAGTGCCTATTCAGGATTGAAGTTTAGCAGTCTAGTTTTCATAAATAGGTCTCATACTGTTTGAATTCCTCATTCAGGTATGCTGTTCTGGTCATGGAAAAAATGGTGCTCTTTGTGTTCTTCGGCAGTCCATTCGTCCAGAAATGATTACAGAGGTTTGTTCATACTCTGAATATTGCTATGAAGGATGACTTCTTCATCATGTAATGAACTGTGTAAAAATTTAATGTGAAAGTTGTTTTCTTGTTGGCGTTTTTAGCATACTATTGTCACCATCATCAATAAATCATCTTTATGTGTGACTATTTTTGTGAATGCTATTGTTATCTGCATTAATTTTTGTCTCCACATTGTTAATCTATCATTTTACTAGTGGCAGTAATACAGACCTTTTTAATTAACTGTGTTAATGCACTTTGTCTTGTATATTTGTTTCAATCTGCAGGTTGACCTTCCTGGTTGTAGAGGAATATGGACTGTTTACCATAAAAATGCACGTGGTCACAATGTTGATTCATCTAAAATTGCAGCAGCTGATGATGAATATCATGCATATTTGATCATAAGTATGGAAGCTCGCACTATGGTATTCTCTCACTTGTATTAACAATTTTATGGGCTATCTTTGGAATTTGTGAATTTTCCTTCAACTACCTTGTGTTATTTACTTTTTTTTCTTTTTTGTGTGATGTTGTAATATATGATAAACAATTGATGTGGTTCTGCTACTATATGGTCAAGAAGCTTTCATATTTTAATTTTCTTTTTAGAATAGGACTCTTAAAAAAAAAGAAGATTATATTAAGATTGGTACAGTCATACAAGAGGCATTTCAGTTTCCTATTTCAACCCTCTTTATATCTGGTACATTTTTTTTTTCAATTTTTCATGGTAGCAGCACTTTTGATAATCAGGGCCTTTGTTGTGCGTTAATTAAAAATGGCATGGTGAGAAAAGTGGGAAGTGAAAGAGGAAATGACATGACTGATAATTGATCTAGGAATGCCTTGGCAGTGTGGAATGTTTAAAAGATTTGTAATTAAAGGAGGAGGGCTATGTTTTTTGAATTCTTTGGCAAACCTGATGCTGCCATGAGAAGTGTATTTTATTATTTGGTTTACCTAATATTCTGTTCTGGCTTGAGATTTTCACCGTTGGGGCAAAAGTTCAGTGAAGGGATTGTTTATATATATATATATATATATGGTTTCCTTTAGGCCAAGTCTTTAGCAGTTACATGAGCTTTTACATATGATTTATGTCATGAATTATGAGTAAAATTTTAAGAAAAGGTGGAATTCTAAGTAACCATATATTAAGCCTGCAGATTTTTCACCTTATGATTGAAGACTAGCATTTTTTGGCATTTATTTCTTAAATTTCTTTTAGTTGAATTAAGTCTTTTAATGTTTGTTATACTATTTTATTTTAGTTAGTTAATTTGAAAGAATAATGTATCCAGAACAGAATTCCTTGGAAAATTATTATGAGGATAAAATATTCTCCTCTAAGGTAAATATTACAAGTTCAAACCTCATTTGCAATTGAAATGTGGACACTCTGTTGCTTGGCATTATACACTTTCATTCTGCAACAGCTTGCTGAATTCCTATGACAAATAGGTACTTGAAACTGCTGATCTTTTGTCGGAGGTTACTGAAAGTGTGGACTATTTTGTACAAGGAAGGACAGTTGCTGCAGGCAATTTGTTTGGCAGGTTAGATTATGTCAAACTTTTCAGTAGCTTGAATTAATTCTTTCGTGGAGCTTTGCCTTTGGTTTATGATTTGTAATGGTCCATGACTCCTGTTTGCTAGCTAAAAGTAAATTCTTATGCTAAAAGAAAATTTCGTTTAAGTACCTCCCCAATTGATTTAAGTTTGCTTCTTACTATATATGCATATGCACTTGCTTGATGATGATGTTCAATCAGAAAATAATATATTGGGCTTTACATGCTAATATGTATTCTCTTTTCTTTTAATGTGAGGTTGCATTTGGGCTGCTGCACTATGCAATCTTTTCAATAATTAACCTAATAGAAAATGAAAAGTCTATATATCTGCTTCATGCACTTCCCCCCTCTTTTCCTCAGGCGTCGAGTTATCCAGGTCCTTGAGCGCGGTGCTCGAATTCTAGATGGTTCCTTTATGACTCAAGATTTAAGCATTGGAGCATCTAACTCTGAGCCTGGTCCTGGTTCTGAGAGTTCTACTGTGTCATCTGTTTCTATTGCCGATCCTTATGTGTTAATAAGAATGAGTGATGGAAGTATTCGGCTTCTTGTTGGTGGTATGTTTGTCATGAATAACTCTATTGCATGTAAAATGAGCATCCTGATCTTATGAATTCTGGGATTCTAACTGGGCATATACATAATTTGCACTTGCAGATTCTTCTACTTGCATGGTTTCCATAAATACTCCATTGGCATTTGAAAACTCCAAGAAACCGGTATCTGCCTGCACACTGTATCATGATAAAGGACCAGAGCCGTGGCTTCGGAAGGCAAGCACAGATGCATGGCTCTCAACTGGTGTTAGTGAGGCCATAGATGGTGCTGATGGTGCAACTCATGATCAAGGAGATATATATTGTATTGTTTGTTATGAGAGTGGCGCACTTGAAATATTTGATGTGCCAAATTTCAATTGTGTGTTCTCTGTGGATAAATTTGTGTCTGGAAAAATCCATCTTGCTGATACTTACTTATGCGAACCCAAAGGTCCACAGGAAATGATGAACAAAACTCCTGAAGCAGCAGCTGGTCTTGGCAGGAAAGACAGTACTCATAATATGAAGGTTGTTGAGTTGGCTATGCAGAGATGGTCTGGACATCATAGTCGCCCGTTTCTTTTTGGAATATTGACTGATGGAACGGTTTTCTGTTACCATGCTTACCTGTTTGAAGCTCCAGATGCTACTTCAAAAATAGAGGATTCTGTTTCTGCACAAGACCCTGTTGGTCTAGGCAACATTAGCGCTTCAAGGCTTAGAAACTTGAGATTTGTCCGCATCCCCTTGGATAGTTATATAAGGGAGGAAACATCAAATGAGAACCCGTGCCAAAGGATTACCATTTTCAACAATATTAGTGGTCACCAAGGATTTTTCCTTTCGGGATCAAGGCCGTCATGGTTTATGGTATTTAGAGAGCGAATACGAGTTCATCCACAGGCGAGAAATGTTTTCTAGTGTATAATTTATTAAATCAGATTTTTTGAAAGTAGTTTTCTTCAGCATATAAAATTTCCATTGTTTTGTTGCTCAGTCTCCACCAATTGCATAAATACACTTCTTGTTTGCAGTTATGTGACGGATCTATTGTTGCCTTTACTGTTCTTCACAATGTCAATTGCAATCACGGGCTCATTTATGTTACTTCTCAGGTTTGAAAATAAGATGATTTTAACCTCTGGCTGTTTTTTGTTTTAAAGAATGCAGTATATGCTTTAGTTTGTCAGATCATTTTTGTGTTCCTATATCACAGGGCAATTTGAAGATTTGTCAACTGCCGACTTTCTCAAATTATGATAATTACTGGCCAGTGCAAAAGGTCATTCTCTTCATTCCTAACTGTTCTCTATTGTATATATGTATCTACTATTGAGGGCTATCAATATACCAATTAGAAGTTCTATTTTTTTGTTAGATTCCACTGAAGGGAACTCCACATCAAGTTACTTATTTTACGGAGAAGAATTTATACCCTCTTATAGTTTCATTTCCTGTGAGTATTCTCTCTGTTTTTGCCTTGAAATTTTATTGGTTTTCTTGTACAACTTTTAAGTTATTCTCATGTGCATACATGAATACTGCCTGAATAATATGCAGTCAGTGATGTCAGTTTGTTTTCTGAAGAGAAGAATGAGGAAACTGAGAGAAAAAGGGGATGTTGGGAGGGAAGAGAGAGGAAACGTTTTCTTTTTTGACTCTACTAACACTATCCTTTCTGATCTCCACCTTCTCTAGTTATCAACTTTTGGTTATCCATCCTTGTAGACTGTGTTATTGCTTCATCTTTGGATTACTTTTGTCAAGACATTATTTCAATAAGAGTTTTCAGCATACATTGCCAAACATAGCTTAATTTTTAGTATGAAGGATTTTATGGTTTGATTAACCTTAACAATTAAGTTAGTGCCGTATCGTTCACCAATCTTGTCCTGCCCCTTCTGTTTCTTAAGTTTGTGTTCTTTTCATATGACGTGCTGTTCGTTGCTTTAAACATCTGAATGATACTCTTGCCCACTTCTATTAGACTATTTGCTGTCCTTTGTATTTTATTTTTATCTATATTGTTTTATGTATGAGTATCCTGTCTCATTTGTACCCTTAAGTAGTAATGCAGTCATTGTCTATGTATTTTCTGCAGGTTCAAAAACCACTGAATCAAGTTCTTTCATCGCTGGTTGATCAAGAAGTTGGCCATCAGATTGAGAATCATAATTTAAGCTCTGATGAACTGCTTCATACTTATACTGTAGAAGAATTTGAGGTTCGCATTTTAGAACCAGAGAGTGCGGGTGGCTCTTGGCAAACTAAGGCTACAATCCCAATGCAAAGTGCAGAAAATGCTCTTACCGTACGAGTCGTCACACTGTTTGTAAGTGTATTTTTTCATAATTTCAATGATTTTATTCCCCCTCTATTGATGGAATGGGAGGTATTTATGTAGTTCACTTTTGACTTGCATATCATTTCATTACAGAATACAACCACAAAGGAGAATGAAACAGTTTTAGCCATTGGAACTGCATATGTACAAGGGGAGGATGTTGCAGCAAGAGGGCGTGTGCTTCTGTTTTCTGTTGTGAAAAGTACAGAAAATTCTCAAGTTCTGGTATGTTTGGATTATTCGTTCTTTACTTTTAACTTCAAGTTCTCCGCTGGCCAGTCTTATACTTGATCATAAGTTTTAACAAATCCTCAAATATATATGTATAGATGTTTTCTGTTCCTGCTATTTTTATAGGCTTCAGTGTTGATGCTGTCACTTTGCTATCCAGGTGTCTGAATTATATTCTAAGGAATTGAAAGGTGCTATATCTGCTTTAGCTTCGCTTCAAGGTCATCTGCTGATAGCTTCTGGTCCTAAAATTATTTTACATAACTGGACTGGTACAGAGTTGAATGGTATTGCATTTTACGATGCCCCACCATTATATGTTGCAAGCTTAAACATCGTAAGTGTTACTTAATTGCAACTTCTTATCTTAACATTGCTTATATAGTTTTCAGTATTTGGATTGTAGCTCTTACTTGGTGTGAGATATCTGATATGAATTTTTGCTACAATTATCTTGAACTAGTTCATTCTTTTCCTGCTGCTTATAAGCATCCTTGATTTACAAGCAGAGTGAGATTTAAAATGCAACCATTGATTACAAATAGCACCTGGATAGCCTGTAAATTATATTTTAAGAAGAGATCGTGGGATCGGTTTGTCTTTATTAAAAATATTCAAGCTGTAATCCTTCTGGTCATGATAACTGACCATAACTAGTGTGGAATTAAGCCTTGGTTGAGCTGATTAAAGGTTGGTTATGGAATTGAGCAACATGGCCTGTGATGAGGTTTCAACCTACAAGTAGTGACAAAAGCAGCATGCAATCTATTTATGTTTGTTTTTTCTTTTCTTCTGGTTTAGTGTAATGATTTAAACCTGCTTTACTGGATTTGCTTGTTTCATTAATTTTGCTCTGTGTTGTTGTTCTTCACACTGTTGCAGGTCAAGAATTTTATCCTTTTAGGTGATATTCACAAAAGCATATACTTTCTCAGTTGGAAGGAGCAGGGAGCTCAACTTAACTTATTGGCAAAGGACTTTGGTTCGCTAGATTGTTTTGCAACAGAGTTTTTGATTGATGGAACTACTTTAAGTCTTGTGGTTTCAGATGAGCAAAAGAACATTCAGGTCAGCATAGAATATGTAGCTGGAAATTAGTTGACAACCCTAGGATTTTAGTATCAAATTGTTTATTTCTATGAAGGTGGAGTTGTCAAGCTGTAATTTCAAAGTGTGAGCTACCTTAGTTGGGCCAAGTGGTTATGGGGTGTACGTGCTTGTATGTTTCCACCCTCTTATTGCTCTCTGTTCCTCTTTCTTTTTGTCTACATGTTTATTTATTGAGCGATCTATTATCTATGCTTCTATTATAGTTTGTTTTTCACTTTCCATGTAGTTTTGAATATTCACTGATAGTAATTGCTGGCATCAAAGGATGACTGCAGAATACTTTCATGAATGCAAGACGCTCAGCAACCAAAATTAATGACTTCTATTGTTAAAGTCTGCTGTATGTCACAAAGTTTCATGGAAAAAATTAATTACATTTTATGTTTCAAAAAATTTGATCCTTTTTGCCATGATCAATGCGTAAACAGATGATTTGGGTGATGAAATGAGTCAATATACATCATGGACAGTGATTTTGAGTTCAACAATTGTTGAGGTTAATCTTTTGTTTTCTGTCTTTGGCTGTGTATTGTTTGGCAAAACAGATATTCTATTATGCACCAAAGATGTCAGAGAGTTGGAAAGGACAAAAACTGCTTTCAAGGGCTGAGTTTCACGTTGGTGCCCATATTGCTAAGTTCATACGGTTGCCAATGCTTTCTACAGCATCTGATCGAAGTGGTGCTGCTCCAGGCTCTGATAAGACCAACCGCTTTGCTTTATTGTTTGGTACTCTTGATGGAAGTATTGGTTGTATTGCACCGCTCGATGAGCTCACATTTCGTAGGTTGCAGTCGCTACAGCGAAAACTTGTTGATGTTGTTCCTCATGTTGCTGGCTTAAACCCAAGATCATTCCGCCAGTTCCGGTCAGATGGAAAGGTTCACCGACCTGGCCCTGAAAGCATAGTAGATTGTGAGCTGCTTGCTCAGTAAGTTCTTGCCTTACACGTAGATTATAGTGGGACGGTTTAAATTTCTGTAATGGTCATCTAGATCTCAAGTCTTAGAAGTGGCAAGGAATAACCATTATGTTTGTGCATAACCTCTCGAAAAATTTCTTTATTCTTTGCAACTCTGTCGATTTGTTCCGTCTGAACTTCATGATGTGCGTAAATATAGGCTCTGGCTATCACATCACCTATAAATCAGACATCTTTGTCATTTACTATATTAGAGATCTTTGAACCCAGTACCTGCACAATGAACTTTGGAGAATCATATGTTAATGTTGTCAAATAAATAATGTTTTTAAGCTACATCTTGACAAATAAAAAGTGCTGAGAGTCAGTGTCGAAGTTCAAACTAAATGCTAGATTAACATTATCTAAAAAAATGGGGTTCAATCTGTAGGAACCCGGGAGTTCAAGGTTTTAGGTACAATTTTGCCTTATTTTTTAGAATTTAAGAGGTTGTTTAACATGTTTATTCTAGTGAATGGTGTTGAATTATACTATTTCTTGGTCACCAGACTAAATCTAGATGATTTTCCATGCAGTTTTGAGATGCTTCCTTTGGAGGAACAACTAGAAATAGCTCAGCAGGTTGGAACAACTCGTGCACAAATTTTATCGAATATGAATGACCTCTCTATGGGAACAAGTTTCTTGTGAATACGGCTGACCTACAGGCAATTTGTTACGGGGGCCAATTTAAGTACTTTATCTTGCATTAAAACCATTGTTTGGTACTCTTGGGCTGCCAGGTGCATGTGACTGCAAAACCAAGAAGAATGGCATTATGATCACAATTGAAGATTAGATCCTTTTTAGCATGAACACAGGTTCACAGCCTTCGCATATTTATTGTCCAGAGTGTTCCAGTGAATGTCTGGGATGGTTACCTGCTGAGCTCGGAAGCTCCTAATGATAGGGTAAAAGATATGCTGCCCCAACGTTTTTGAGGTATATGATTGGGTTGGCGTGTCATTCATGTGTCGACAACTTGACAATGCTTATAGAAGGCAAGATTGTATAGTTGCGATGAATATGTTAACCTGAAGGCTTTTTATTTTCCTAGTTTTTTTTATTCCTGATGAAAGCCGGTTCGGTTCTTCAATGTAGCAACTCTGATAATTCGTGATCAACTGTCCGACGTGATATATACTCGTACATATCACTATTTGAACCACCAATATTTTTGAGAATAAAAACATGTCTTGGAATGATTTCAGTGACCAATTAGTACAAGAAGAGAATTCATATCAAAATTAATCATCAACACCTTGTGATTTATCTCCAATAAATTTTGGTTCATGTACAATTTTTTCAGAAGCCTGATCCAGGCGCTGCCGAACCTATTCCCTTGGAAAGCTGGATATGGTTAAAATCTGGCTTGCTGGTGGTCTCCCGTGATAATATGCTTTTGAATAACACAAAGGCAATACAGATGACGGCCTACCAAATAAATATGATGTGTTCAAACTCAAGAAAACTATTAGTTTTCAGTGGACATTAAGATGCTAAAACCATATCTTCCTTTAAATATACATTAATTCGAGTTGAAGATTCTTCCCAAATGGGTATTGACTGATGACCTCAAAGAGCAATTCGTATCTTCATATCATATTCATTATAGGTTGCTCAATGGAACCCATCAACTATTAGTCAAAGCAGCAAAATGAACTAATGATGTCTCAACCTCAATAGAAACTACTCCTAATCTATCCTATTTCTTGATTAGAGTCACCTAAAAACATCAATTTAGGTACAAGATTAGTTAAAGAGCGCCTATGGCTATGATAGAGATTCCTTTGTGAGAGTTCTTCACAGACGGCATCTACAGAATTCTAGTATTAAACGCATGGCGCTAGTCGCTAGATAATTGGGTAATAATATACTTGTTGAGGTTGCAGTTTCATATAATAATAATAATAATAATAATAATTCTTATTGGGTCTATAATATAAATATTATGTTAGGTATGGCATGATTATTTGAAAATTTTCAGATAATGCAATCATAAAATGGGGTCATTTTGCAGAGAATGTGAAATCATAGTGGGAACATTCCACTTATGAGTCCATGTATGACTTCAATCATCACATGATGAGTTCTTTTAGGGCAGTGTCATTTTCAAACAAGAATTTTATTCCCTCTAGTACTTTCAGATATATAATAATAATAATATTTAACTCTTCATTTCTCGTTCTCCAAGGTTATAAAACTTTTGAATATGATTTTTGTATTTTTTTTTTTAAATAATTTAGAGATTGAAAGAAAAATTCAAATCTATAACCTCAATTTTACAATATTTATTATTTGAGTCATTACGCCGCTACAAAAAGATAACTAAAAGATGTCTGTCATTGCCCTAAAAAAATCTGTAAAAATTACCATTAATTATAGCATTTTGAATCAAAATCCTTCCTGCTGCAAATCAAAATCAGTTTTTTGCTTAGCTACGAATATATTTCACAAGAACAGTTATTTTACAATTTATGGCCAAAATTCAAGATTGCAATTTCACCCAATTCTTTTGCCTTGTAGTATCCTAGAAGAATTACAAGATGGGCTGGGCCTAATGCACGTGGGTGAAATAGAATAATTAGGTCTACCACGTACGTACGATGATGATGACACACGTGGGCATAGTTCATCAATAAGGCAAAAGGGTTAAGAGACCAACCCATCTCAATTAAGAGATGTTTCTAAAGTTTTATTTTTTTTCTTACAAATTTTTATTTTTTATTTGGGACCATTTTCTTCCAAAGAATGTCTTGCAAAAGTGGAACATTTGCCCTCCATTTCTGATGAATGAGAGCCCATCTTATGTCTCCTCCTCTCATGCGCAATATCAATTTATAATTCATTTTAACACAATTTTTTTCTTAATTTATTCCATTATTTGTTAAGTTAATTAATTAATTAATTCAAATACCCTTTTCTCTACATGAATAAATATCACCATTTTAAGTGTCCAAATTTTTCAAAAGCACTTATGGCAGTGGGTGGGATCTTAGTAATGCTCACTTACGTCCCCATCAACCTCATTTAAAAAAAAAAAGCCTTTCATTTCATCCATTTTCCCTCCTCTTGAACTGCATTTGAGAGTCTTGAAATGTACAATGGGGCCTAAGCTCCATATCTAGTAATGGGTGGTGGCAGTGACATGCAATGAGTCAATTCGTTTGTAGCCAAAGAAGCATATAGATATGTAAACACTCGTCCGTTTCATTGTTTTACCAAAGTGGTAGGTCTAATTCGTCCCACCAAATTCAAAAGTCATTTATTGATCTAATAGCTTAGTAAATTTGTACCAAAAGGAAACCCAAAAAAAAAAAATATTTACGAAAAGTTCACAACTCATATAACTTAAACCTTCTTTGTTTCTACTTTTTTTTCCCTTTTTCTTTTAGGTTCATGAGGGAATAGGGACATAGTCAATGTCACAACCAAATGCAGCCCACATTCAGATGAATATGTTTTCTTCTTTCTAAGCTTTTTCAAAGCAATCGAAGTGACATTGGATAAACAAAAAAGTGTGTTTTGATTTTACATTATATACTTTATCTTTTCATATGGTTTCACATTCTATTAAGAGCTCATTGATATTGTGCTATTCAGTTGATTTTACTACAGGTCGATTGAATTAATTTTTTAATTTTGCTCTTTCCTCTTAAACTTTATATATATGCCGAAAAGAGGCAAGTAAAAAATGTATAAGAACACTCATGAAAGTCCAAAAATAAAGCATAGTTTGGCTGCACTCACCAAAACGTGAAGCTTTTCAAAGTTGACATATATACCTTCAATGTTATACGGCACCGAAAGACTTCATGAATTAAACGTTTTGCAATTAACCATCTAATTATATGTATATTTCTCCACATTTTTCTTTTAATTTATATGTTTCAAAACTTCCAAGTGGGTAGATATCAACACAACGCAATAAGGTGTCCTCATTCCCTCTGCACCATTTCTGTAAGCAAATAATATATATATTTTTTAAATTATCAGTATTTATAATTTAATAAATTCTAATTAATATGATTCGATTTATATAGAATTACAAAGTTAATAAACATATTTTAATAACTAAATTAACGCATTTGCGTATAATATAACACGAATTCAAAATATCATTTAAATGACCAGTCGTACGAACTAATTGAACAATTGTTAATAACAAATAATATTATTTTATATATTAAATCTCCATTTGTATGTAGTGTACGACTAATATATTACTTAAACCAACTTTCTGAAGCATCCTAATATTGTATAACTAATTTGAACAGTTATCTCCTCAGTTTTTAAATTATAAGTTGACCAACTTTGGCTAACCATATTTGGGTGGATTGACATAAGCCTCTCATAAAGAGATTTGCAGGTCTTCAGTTTGAAACATGCTTGAAATTTGTATGTAATGAATTTGAATCTTTGGCCAATAATTTTGTTGCTCAAGGGGTTGACTTAAAATATGAATAGCATCAGCATGGGAGACATTCATCAAGAGCATTCAGCTTTGACCTCAAAATTATGGCTCAAAATGGTCCTTTGGACATTATCCATAATTAAGACTCTCACACCTCATGCCCCAACTATATACAGTCATCAAACACCCATTAACATTTTTAGTCCAATTTTCCGCTATTACTAGAAGGGAAAGCGGAAGACCATAGGTTCTATAGCAACTAGTGGCATCATCACCTCCTCACTTGTATGGATCATTGCATCACATTCCATTACATGAATTTTTTTGACCTTAACACCTTGCTGCTGCTGCTCATCATCATCATCTTTTTTTTTTTTTTTTTTTTTTTTGAGTGGTTGCTCCCTTGCTGGGCTTCGTGGCAGCAACTGAGCTAGCCAGCGTGCTACAACTAGCCATCCCAAGGACTTCAGATTGATCCGCATGGCATAACACAATTGATTGGTTCCATTTGGAAACTAATTAATTAATTAAACAAAAACGTTTCTTTAAGCCATTTTTGACAATATTTGAATCTCGTTGGGCTAATTAAAGTACTGAATTCAATACCATTGAATTAAAATTTATTTATCCATTCTTTTTAATTAGTGATACTAAATGGGTATGCATATATACATTAATATATACATATATAGGATTTACATAATATGTAGAGCGGCTTCAGAATTTGAGGGTACTATACTAAAATTAATTAAGTTGTGTGTTTCTTAATTGGGTGCATAATCTGCCTGATTAGATAAAGATAAAATAGCTTTAATATTCGTTAATATAATCGGTAGCTAGGGAATCGAAGGATCTTCTTAGGGCTTGGAAATCAAAGTAATATGGTGCATTGTACTTGTAGAAAAAGAGATGCCTACATTGCCTTCTCCTTAATATATATCTATGATCATAAATACTAATTCTTTAATTAAAAAAAATCTCTTTTTTGCATGTAACTACGGAGCTTTGACTTGAACAAGATAAATAAGAACAAAATCCCATTTAGAGTAACGCAATGGATGACTCTTAGACCAACAATTTATAATTAATCACAAAATTGTAAGTAATGGTCATTCATGGATTGACAAATGTTCACTTGTTAATTAATTATTGAAGCACACACCAAGTAAATTGTATAGCAGGGAGGAAGGCTTCTTTTACCAAAGATTCTTGATCTTGAAGAGCCCTTCATTGACTGAAACAAGCAGATTAATTGTTATTACAATGGCTACAAATCCCTGTGCCGGCGGACATATACTAAAAGATGATCAAAAAACTAAAAGAATGTAGTTTGGAAGCGCGAACTATAACAAATATATATTTTTTTTTGAAAAGCATAGAGTTTGAAGTAAATTAAAAAATAATCACCTCTCTAATGTTAATAATGCATGGTATAATTTTTTTGGGTTAACAGAAAGATTATATGATTTAAACTTTAATGGATTGCATAACAAGGATAGTCCTTTCCTTTAAATCGACGATAGTAAAAATTAAACTTTATATTTTATAATACTTTTAAAGATGAGTTATCACTTAACTATTCGTTCACTGATAATATAATTATTTTACAGATACGAAGAAAGGGAGAGACAAATCAAGAATAAAATAACATAAATATGCATGAGAGGAGAGTGATAGTGAGTTACAATACCATACTCGTCAATTAGATTTAGAGGGCACATTTATCAAGATATGGAAATGTAGGATAGCTGCCTGTTCATGGTCCGACAATTAAACAATAGGCATCCTTCAGTGCCCTTCCATTGGTAGGCAAAGAGAGAGGTAAGAACCTTTTGAATAATATCAACTAGCAAGTGAATTTTCCTTTTTTGGTTCAAATTTTTCCCTAATGTCAAATGTCATTTAATTAAAACCTAACCCTTTGAGCACCATAGTGATGAGCCCAAAATAAAAGAAAAGAAAAAATGTACCAACCCAACACTCTCCATGTGGAGTGAATGAGTAAGTGGGGTTTTATTCATCCTTCCACAACCCCATTTAGTACTGTCTAATATCATATCATTTATTCTTTTATGTGTCCCCAAAATTTTGCTGTATTTAATGCCTGATATTCTCCTTTAGGGCACAGTATATATCTATATATTGTGTGTAGAGCCATCTTTGCCTTATGTCTCCAATTAATCAACTCCAATTCCTGGTCAACTTGAACCACATCACTTGCTTCTTGCTTGCTTGCTCCATTACCCTCATTTCCCAAATCTGAGTACAAGATCCTTCGATGGTAGAGATTTTGATACTTGTCAAGTACTGGCCATCCCAACCCAAAGCACCTTAGATCGATTTTTTATTTTATTTTTAAATTTATATATATATATATATATATATATAAATTTCTAAGATATTATTATATGTAGGGTCAAATTTTATTACTATTGTAATTTGTGCATACTGTTAATATTTAGGTCATTTGACATGTCAATTAATAAAAAAAAATTATGTAAATCTTACAGTGATTTATTTGGCGTTTTCTACTTTAATCCATGTCTTAATCAATATATAATTTCATTGCTTAAAAAATCAATAAATAATTTCATATAAAATTACGAGTGTCTATATGAACTGATCTCGTGCAAATCAAAATTTGACATAACAATCACTAAAGGGTCGACTACTATTGTGCACCAGTGGGAAAAATTGACTAGAAACAATGTTTTTGTTAACACAGCCACTCAGAAAAAGTGGCACATCCAGATCAGCAACTGCTGCATGTGGTCTAGATGCTTCGTCAATTCGCCTTATGCAATTAAGCCTACAATTTTAGTTCGGTAAAACACATGCATATCAATGCTCACTATATATATATATCAAAAATTGAATTGTCTGGTGATATAATTCTCTTTCAAGCTCTTTTTTCTTTTTAAAAATATTTACCATATATATATATGATCCAATATGAAAATTTTCCTTGCTTAATTAAAAAAAAAAAAACTGCATAGATTTGAAGTCATGATGAGCTTTTTTTTTTCTTCATTGAGTATAAATTTATGGAACATGAGTTTAAGCTCAAAAGCTGTAAGAAGCCCTTAAAGCTATATGCCATTTTAACTAAAAATGGTGGTCCAGATAAGATAAGATTAACTAACTAAACACTAAATATATAGAAGCTTATATAAGCTTTAGAATTCTGAAGTTCCCAGGGGGATATTAATTAATATAGATATATAATTCTTCAGTTCATCCGAAAAGGTCCCATGGCATAGCTATATCCTCAAATAGAATTCTTGACTGCAATTCAAACATGTAATCATAAAAAAGTCTGTTGCTCAAAAATGGGACACCTACCAAAATCATTATAGCTAAGCTAAGCAATCTAGATTCATACACAATTATAGACTTGATAGAGTGTTGCTATAGAGAAGTGCACAAGGTGATGATATTGATATTGGAACCTAACATTTTTTAGGCTTTCAATATCGTTCAAGAT
>CATIWM010072829.1:0-10717 GCA_949671775.1 Mallotus repandus
ATTTTTTGTTTGTTGTTGCTTTTGTTGCTCTTTATTTTTTTCATTTGTCATTTTTTGTTGTTGTCATTAGTTGTTTTTTCATTTCCAATAGTTAAAAAACCATACAAAAAAGGGTAAATTATAATTTACCCCTGTATTTTGACCTATTACACTACTTCATCCTTGACATTTTAAAAATATATTTATAAGTCCTTGTAATTTAGTGAAATTAATTTAAAAGTCCTTTATGTACTATTCCTGTTAAATGGACGTTAATGGTTATGAAAAGACTAAAATAGCCCCTTTTATATTTTATGCCTTGAATTGAGGAAGAAAAGAAAAAAAAAAGTAGTAAAGAGAGCTGAGTAATTATAACAACTCTTTCCTCAGTTGATCTTCTAAGCTTTTTCTTTGCTCTTCTCTTTCTCTTCTTGAACAACAACCATGAAAACCCACCACCCCAAACCAAAAACCCAGCCATGTTCTTTCTTCTCCTATGGCTTCTTTCGCCACTGCTCTCAGCCCCATTGCTCATCACCTTCCTCCTCTCCCACTCTCCTCCAATGTTGTACAACCATTAACCCCATCACCACTATTGCCACGTCCTCTTTCCCCACCTCCACCACCTTCACAATAATAGCAATAACCACCACTATAATAGCAACAACCATCACAAAGTAAAAAGAGTAGCAATAGTGGTACCAAGAATTAAAAGTGCAACTAATAGAAGCTTGAGCTCTGTTGTACCGGAGAGAAGAGAAGAGAATTATATGTGTACTAAATAAGTAAAATATGTATTTAATTTTTTGATTTCGTATTATAGAATGATATATACACATATAGGGGAGCATGTTTGTCATGTCCATAAATGGCTATTTGTTAATGGTATGCATGGCTATATTCACCAATAAATGGCACTTTGTTTTTTTCTTAATAAGCACCAAATGGTTTTGAAGCAGCAGTGAGGTTTTTGGGCATGACAGGAATGCTATTATGAATTTGAAACAGTGCCACCTACGGTAACTAAAAAAAGCCAATTCAACAGCTGTTGCCACTAAAATCCATTTCTTTTCTTGCCACCCAATCACTAACACTAAACCATTTTCCTAAAGAATCCCAAGATTCTTTTCAACTCAAGACCTACAATCTCAACAAAATAAAAATTTTATTTTCTTGATTTTTTTAGTCAAGTCTCTGAAGCGAGTGGTTACCTTCTTGTGCTATTCTTTCTATGTGCTAAGATCGTGGAGATAATAGCACAGAGGCAACAAATATTTGGTGCCCGCTAGTTGGGCCTTCACCTTAGAGCTTCTTTGATAAAGCCACAACAGAGGAGAGATCATTATCTCTGCAATGACATTCAGGGGCATGCATGCTAATGGGAATTCAGTTGATATGCTTGAATTATTATTAAGAGGCAATTCATCTTCTTTATTAATATCTTCTATAATCTACAGAATTGTGACAGCTTCGATTTCTACCTCTACTTCTTATTAAACTCTAGCATTTTTCCTTTATCTGCAATTCTTGCGCTGTTGATGTCAACCATGCGTACGGAGATCTCAATGTTTACAGCCTTCTACTGTCTTCGGATCCTCTGCCACCGTCGTCGAGATCAGCAATAGCACTCCACGTTGAGAAGTAAAGCAGTAAATAGAGGATTTGAGCTTATGTTTGAAAGATAGAGAATGCCATTGGTCGATCACGGGCATCACCATTTTCTAAAACGAATCAAACCAGTACTCAATCAAAAGATTAGTTTATTAAAGTTTGAGGTAGAGATCGATGGTGGAAAATTCAGCTGCTTGAGTCGAGCATACCCACCCTTGATGGAATATAGTTGAAAGTGAAGAGGGGGATGAAGGTAGCAATATGTGGGACAGTAGGATAGGCAAGTTTAGCTTGCTCTCTAGCATTTTCAGGGGAAATTAAGAAGCGGTTAGGGACGGTGAGAATTAGTGATACAAGGCGTATGTTCCTCAATCTCCATGGATACTGAGATTTTCAGGGAAGAAGGTTAGGTTAGGGTTTTGCCACAAAGGGTACTTTTGACTTTTCCCTTCATTTTCCAATTTGACTTTTATTTTTTTGGTTGACTGTCAAAAAAAACCCTTACGGAAGGATGAACTAGTTTAACTGAGCAAAGTACAAGGATGAATAAATATAATTTTAGAATGTCAGGGATAAAATAATGTGATAGACCAAAATACAGGAGGAAATAATAATTTACCCTAAAAAACCAATAAAGGAAAAAAATACAATTTTTTTGTTATTTTTCATTTTTAACCGTTAGAAAACCATAAAGACAACTAAGAAAAGAAATAAAAAAACATAATTAATTTTAAATAAGAAATAATAGGAATCAACTATCACTTTATTGAAATATATATAGAAGATAATTGAGCATTATGTAAATTTTAGATGTTTGTTGTTCCTTTTTTTTGTAATTCTTTGTTGTTTTCGTTGTTGTTTTTCATTTCTACGGGTTAGAAAACCATGAAAAGAACTAACAAAGGAAATAAAAAATGAATAAAATTATAAAAGATGGAATTAACTAATATGTCTGAATGCTAATAATCAAAATAGAAAGAGGAAATATCACTAAGGTCATCTCCAACTCAAACAGCAAATTTGCTGCACACTTTATATCAAATTTGTTGTTTGTACAGTATTTCATCTTCAACCCATAACATCAATTTACACATCAAAAAAAATATTCTCAGTATATTCTTTTATATCTCTTATTATTTATTATTTTCTTACTTTTTATTATTTTTACAAATTGCACCCATACTTTATATTTTTTACATATTCATCTAAATTATTTGATTTTAATATTCATTTATAAATATAATTAAATATTATATTTATTTTAATGATAGTTTAGTTTAATAATTAATTATCTTAATCCAAATTTTATATAATTGGAACCAAAATTAGTTTAAAAATAATAGTCTAATAAATATTAACCAAAATTAGGTAACGTTTATAATATTTATTCAGTGTTTATTCTATATTCATGTGAATATAATTAATAATATATGTAATTAATATAAATAATTATGTAAATAACAAAAATATAAATAATAAGATATTAAACTAATTTTATATTTTGTTAATTAAAAAGTGAACAAAATAAATATTATATAAAAGGAAATAAAATAATTAGGATGAAATTGAACTAAAATACTATAATTGTACAAGTATAAGACTAAAGTGTAAAAAAAAAATGAATAGTGATTGCTGAGATAAACAGTGTTCAGCAAAGTAGCTGGAACACTGTTTAAAAGCAGCAAATTTGCTGTCTGATTGGACAATAAATTTACTTAAAAACAAAAAATTTACTGCATGATTAGAGATGACCTAAATAACATATTTGACCCAATTCTTATCATTTTTGGCTCCACTCTTATTAATTAACAACTAAAGTACAACAAAAACAACAACAACAACAACAACAATAATAATAATAATAATGATCATACATTATATAATTATATTTTATATATCAATTAAATAATATTATAGTCAGACCCCTAAGTTTTTTTATATTTAAAAATATAGGAGTATACAATATTTAAAATATATTTTTATAATTTTATTTTTATATAGAAAAATTATCTACATTTGAATAATTGAATATTTAACAATATGAATAATTGAACTGATCTCATCAAATTTTATGCGTGTAGGCAGCTTCACCAAATCAAATTGAATTCATTTGTACTTAATCTGGGTATGAATCTGCAACCTTTTCCTCATCAGTGACCATTGGAACTCAGAAAGGACGCTTTCCCAACAGCTGAATCATTTTTATATATGTGACTTGTGATTGTAGCATTTCGTGATTGTAGCATTTCATCCTTTTTTTTCTTTGTTTCTCTTCAGGAAATTAGCTAAGCAAATTTTTTAATAAATTATTAGGGTATATTCTTCTTCTATAAAAACTCAAAAAATAATTTTATAAAAATAAAACAATCAAACCAAATTAGGTGAGGAGATAATTAATCAGAAATTAAGGCATAATAATTGAAAGAATACCTCAAATATTGTGTTATCTTATCTTCTGAACACAACGAGTGCAGCACGGCGCACCATGCGGACCGAGAGCTACAGGCTGTCCTGTCTATTTCTATTTCTTTTTTCTTTGCATTGCATGTATCACTTTTATCACATGTAACATTATGTTATAAAAAAGGAAAAACAAACCTACCTGTAAACCAATTTGTTAAATTATCATATCCTTTAAATTGTATCAATTTATGTAATCAACTTTTTGACTTGTTTATATTTTATTCAATTTATATTTGGGGCGCATAGAGTTGCTGATGTGGCAAATAAGGTTGATGTGGCAAATGACATTAGTCTTCCACATCAGTAACTCCACAAGGTAAATGCAAGTTGGATAAAATAGAAACAAGTTAAAAAATTGAAGAGAATTAGAACTATTTTTCCTTTTTATGGAAAAAGATAATTTTTTTTTAGAAAAAAGACATATAATTCATAATTTATACAAACAAATCTTAGTTATTTTTATAAATTTTAAGGAGTTATTTTTATAAATTTTAAAGAGTTATTTTTATAAATTTTAAGGTATTATGTGCATTAGTAAAAGTAATTTCTCATGCTAATCCGTGACATATGTTACTTTTATTATTATAATTTTACTTTTTATAATTTTATTATTAAACAATATTTTTTTATGATTAATTTAAGAGGTTTTTTCTAGACATGAAATCAAATTGGATACAGTGAACCTGACAAGTTATAATTAGCAAATTATATAGGTGTTTAATTCCAAAATAATAGACAATTAAACAAAGGGGCAATACCAATTTTTTGACAGTGTTACTGTTCACCATATATATATTTATTATTCAATCATTATGAAAAAAGCTATATTATTGTCTCATTCTATTTTTAAATCACATATTAACCAACTTTTATGAGTGAAGTAAGAGATCATTCAAATGCTTAAATTTTAAAATTAATAGTTTTATGCATAAAATTTTAAAGGTAAATAATAAATGAATTTATAGTTTAATTAATTAAAATTATTTATTTTAAAATATATATTATTTGAAGTTTACAATTGCATAAATATATGAATTAAATTATAAATAAATAATATAAAGAAAAAAGAAAATTTTATTAAATTTGTCTCAACGTAAAATTATTAAAAAAATAATATTTTATTGACAATTTATTTTCATGCCTAAAAAATATCTCTTAAAGCAATCGCAGGAAAACTATTATTTAATAATAAAATTATAAAAAGTAAAATTATAATAATAAAAGTAACATATGTTATGGATTAACATGAAAAGTTACTTTTACTAGTGCACATAATTTTTTTAAAATTTATAAAAATAACCTCTTAAAATTTATAAAAATAACCAAGATTTAATTGTATAAATTATGAATTACATATTTTTTTTCAAAAAAAAAAATTATCTTTTTTCAAAAAAAAAAAAAAACAGTCATAATTATCCTTATCTTTTCTACTTGTTTTTATTTTATTTAACTTGCATTTGACATGTAGAGTTGCTGATATTGAAAGCTGATGTCATTTGCCACGTCAGTCTTATTTGTCACATCAGCCTTCCATATCAGTAACTCCACATGCCAAATGCAAGTTAAATAAAATAAAAATAAGTCGAAAATTTGACTATATAAATTGATACAATTTAAAGAATATAATAATTTAGCAAATTGATTTATAATTAAGGATAATTAGGATTGTTTTCCCTATAAAAAATAAATTTTCTAAGCAAAGGAATCAATCGAGATCTTAAAAAATTTTCTAAATTGTTTGATTAATTATTATATTTTTATCACATGTATCATTATGTGATAAAAAAAACAAATTTTTTAAGCAAAGAAATCAACCGAGATCCTAACAAATTTTCTAAATTGTTTGATTAATTATTATATTTTATCACATATATCATTATGTTATAAAAAAAGCAAAATTTCTAAGCAATCAATCGAGATCCTAACAACTTTTCTAAATTGTTTGATTAATCATTATATTTTTATCACGTGTATAATTATGTTATAAAAAAACAAATTTTCTAAGCAAAAAAATCAATCGAGATCCTAACAAATTTTCTAAATTTTTGATTAATTAGTATATTTTTATCACATGTATCATTGTGTTATAAAAAAAACAAATTTTCTAAGCCAAGAAATCAATCGAGATCCTAATAAATTTTTCAAATTGTTTGATTAATTATTATATTTACATAAAATAAATAAATAAAATTAAGGGTTTAAATGATTTTCATAAAATTTTGTGGAATCTATTTACAAATTCAATTAATTTTTTTTAAAATAAAAATTTTGTAAATTTCATTTTGAATTCTATCTTTTTAGTTTTGTGAAAATATTCGAAATTAAATCAATTTTTATTAATGAAATATGTTTGATTTAAGAATGTGTTTGGTATAATGAATTCCACAAAATTTTGTAGAATTAATTTAAAATTTTAAATATTATGTGTTTGATTTAAATGAATAACTTATAGAATTCATTTGTAATTTCATATTTTTAAATTTATGAAATTTATTATAACTAGATAAAATTCTAATAAAATTGGTTAAATTTACAAATAAATTTTATAATTTTTAAAATTATATTTCTAAAATAACTAAACTATCCTCGTTATTTTTATTTTTTTAAAAAAGTTCATCTCCCACTACCTCAATTCTTTTTTTCTAGTTAATGGTTTAATGCTACGTACCTCTCTCTCGGTACCTCTCCCATTATGAAAATTGAATCATGTCTGCTCAAATTAAAACATCTCTGCTCAAATTGACTTTTTTTTTCCTTTTTTTTTTTTGCTATTTGCCTTCTCCAATTATTTGCCTCTCCCACACAAATGCCGCTGTCTTTGGTGCAAAAAAGACCAATAGCATGCTCAGGTTTGTTTGTGACACATAACTACTACCCAACCCAACACCACTCTAAAAGTTGAGTAAAATAATTTGTAATCATAATTTTTTAAAAATTATGAATACAAAATTGGAACAATAATTTAAAAATATAACTAAAAATAAATATTTAAAAAGAACTTAAATAAATATTTTAAAAGAAGTTAATTATTTTTGGTCAACAAGAGTTTCATTAAAAAATGGAGTACATGAGAGTCCAATGGGCTAAACTCAATAAATAAAAAAATAGCTCAAAAATTAAAGAAACTCTAATACAAGCAAAAATAAAAAAACAATGGGTGCCGTCAGCTTCAACTTCATCTTCTTCTTCTTCTTCTGTCTTATTTGTTGCTTGAACTTTTGAAAATTTTCAGACCTAATTTGGATCAAAAAAGCACTGTTACTGCCTACAAATTCAAGGAAGGTAGCCGAAAACACCACTGAATATTCCTAAATAAAGAGAGAGAAGAAATAATTCCTCAAATAGCTAAAAGAGCTATTTAAGCATTCTCTAAACTACATTGCAACTGTGAAAAAAGACAGCAGAAAATCTCATATACTCTAAATATCATCTTCAAAGAATAAAGTAGTTGCATACCAAAGATGATTAAACAAATTATAAAATGAATCCATAGATTCATTCGTAGGAAAGAGGGGACAAATCCAAGACCAAAAAAGAAATAAAACACAATATAAAACTATAGTTCTACTAATAATATGAACAAAAATATATATATAAAAAGGTATTTGGGTGATTTTTGGCCAAAATTTGGCCAAAAATCACCCAAAAAGAACAAACCAAGGCAAAGTTGCAAGCAACAGCAGAAAAGTTCGAGAGCTCTCAAGAACAGAAAAGAAAAAAGAAAAATGCAAAAGTTAATTATTAATTTGAATGTTAAATAATCACACTTTTTAGAATGTAATATAAAAATTAAAAAATAAAAATAAAAACACAATTTATTTGAAAGGGTATTTTTGACCAAAATTAAAATTAACTTAAATTTTAGATTTATAACAAACACAATATAATATAATATATAATTTATTTGAAATAAAATCTACAAACTATTTATTTGAACCAAACAAATTTCATTAATAAAAATTTATTTGCGAATAAATTTTATTTAAAATTTATTTCCAAATGAAATAAATGTTTTGGTAGAATTGAAATAAACAATGCCTAAATGAATTTGAAATTTATTTAAAAATAAAATTTAAATATATTTTTTTTGAAATTGAAATAAATAAGGGATAAGAGTAGAAAAGCTACTCTTGTCAAGTGAAGTTATGTTGGATCCAGCTGTAGCGGAAGCTTTCAGTCTCAGAGATGCTCCCAAGATGGATTCATTGTAAATCATTTAAGTCTATGCTGATATAATCGGATTTTTTAAATCTGGTAAAGGCTGTCGATGATCCGGTGAAGGATGGATCATATTTTGGACAGGTAGATCCAGAGTGTCAATGGTTGTTAAAAGCCTTGCATTATAATAATTTGTACTTTGTAAAAAGAAGAGCGAACTGTGTTGCCCATGTGTTAGCACGAGCGTCCAGTTCAAAGTCGTGTCTGTTCTTAACGAGTGTAGGACTTATGCACCATCGTTTTTTATGTGATGTGTTATCCTCTGAATTGAATTAATAATATCTACAGTTCATTTTCTAAAATAAAATAAAATAAATAAAACTAAACTAGTAATAACATATAACACAAAATTGTATAAATTACGAGTTTTTGATTAAGCTTAATTAATAACATCTTTTTTTTCCCCATTTTACTATTTATTTATAAAACTCACTAAACTTTAACTAATATGATTAAACCTAAACTATAAGAACAGTAAAAATCTTCCAACAATTAATTTAATGTGGTTACATATATTAAAACTTGAACTAGAGGTGTAAATGAGCCGAGTCGTTTGCCAGCAGCTGGATGTTCGGTTCGATAAAAGCTCATTCGAACTCGTATATTGAAGCTTATTTAATAAACGAGCCGAACTTAAACTATATAAAATTCGACTTGTGAAGCTCGTGAACAAGTTCGAATAAAAACTCGTGAGCCAACTCGTAATTTTGATGTTTAGTAATGTAATTTTAGATATATAATATATAAATTGGTACTGTAAAAAATATTTTAAAAATATATTATTAGAATAAAATTATAATTTTTATTAAATATATTATAATTTATTTAATAAATAATTTATTTTTAATTTTTAAATATATAATTTTAATTTATAGTTTATATTTTTTTAAATTTATTTAAGTTCGTTTAAGCTTGTGAACATCATGTAAGATAGCGAGTTTAGTTTATTTATAAATAAATAAGTCTAAACTAGTTAAAATTCGGCTCGATTATACCCCTAATTCAAACTTAAAATCTTATTTAATCAAACAAGAACAACTCTTTGTTAGTTGATTCCAACTGTTGTTAAAGAATATATATATATATATACCAAATAAGCTTATTAAGGAGTTCACTTACAAATTAATTAACGAGTCTAAGAGCAAGTATGTTATAAATTAGCTCACGAGTCTTATTGATGAGCTTATTAATTTGTGAGTTTAAACAAGTTGAGTATCAATAAATTTCACCTTAACTCATTTATTAAATAAATTTTAAAATAAAATTTAACTTCAATTTATTTAATTTAATAAATGATCACGAATAATTTAATAAACAGCAAAAATATGACCCTTTAAGGAGAAGTTTATGTTCATAATTTTATTTGTAATGGAAATTAAAACAGTTTATAAGAGCATCTTCAAGAAACTATTGATATGTTCTAAGTTTTTTTAACATAGAAAAAAATAATTCAAAAAATAAAAATTTAATCGACTCCTCCTTTCTTAAACTTAAGATAAAAGTTTGAACTTGTATAAAATGAGTTGTGCACAGAAAAACATAAATATATAATTTTTGAAAAGGTCTATTGGTTTTTTTGACCTTTTACATATTTATACTAAACTTTAAAATTTGATAAAATTAACCTAATTTGAAATATTATTTACAATTTTACCATAATTTAATATATTATTTACAATTTTAACATTATTATGATTTGATTATAAATTTAAAAAAATGAAATACATACGTAACATTTGAGATGAATTAGCTAACATTGATCTATTATTATAGTTTCACATTCATATGACGACTTAAATTAGGTAAAACATAAATGAATATAGTTTTTACAAATTAAATAAATTTTTATTTCTATTTTATAATTTTAAAATTATTGAGATTGAAGTCTAATTAACTATTATAATTAGTATTTAGATGATGTGGATATAGAATTTATCAAAATAGAGATTAGTTATTTCATCTTAATTATATATTGACTAAATTGCAATTGTGTTAAAAATATAAATAATTTATCAAATTAGATTAGTTTTGTCAAATTTCAAAGTTTGATATAATTTGGCACCAACGTACCTTTTGAAAATTAAGTCCCATAGGTACTGAATCAAATACTACATGAAATCCAAATTGAAACTTTAAAATAAATTGAGAATATACATATATATAAAGAAAATGAACCATCCATTCATTGAAAATCAAAAATATATTTTAATGAATATATAATATAAATAAAAAAATTAAATCAAGAAGAATGGCAAAATAGTAGACCCAAACGTATAGGCACAATTTTTTTTTTTTGAACATGATAATTTCATTAAACAACAAAGGTATACACAGAATAGCGGAAGGCCGCAGGTAAAGTACGAACATGAGATCAAACTACGCATAAAACTACTGCCTAAAAGGCATATCAAGTGAAGAAACAAAGCTGTTAGATTTTCAGCACCAA
>CATIWM010072849.1:0-21589 GCA_949671775.1 Mallotus repandus
GGAGTTTATGTGTTTCTCTGTTTATTTTTCAAGTATTTTTGTTCTAGTTGTGATCTTGGTGGATGAAGGGATTTGTTGGAATGTAAGGGGTTTATTTTCCCCAACAATTGGTATCATAGCTGATGGTTCGGTAACGAGCTTGAAGGCAGTGTAGGAATTTCTTTAAAATTCTTAGTTTGCTCTGTGGTTGCAGCTTTGTCCGATCTTCCACATTAGAAAAGATTTTTTAGAAAGTGTTGTGATCCAACTGGAGATCCTTTAAATACGGTTTTATGTTTATTGAGTGTGGTATTGTGTAAGTAAGTGTAGCCAAGACACTTTTGTCATAAAGGCTATAATCGCCTAAGGAGGTTGGGACTTAAGTGGTACCATTTGTGTCACCCCAATCTTTCCTGGAAACTTTCTTAGTACATTTTGTAGACACAATTGTTCACTCATTATTCACGTGAGAGGTCACTGTAGTAGGAAGTACTGTTCAAGTATACGGAGGTACTGTGCATTGTTGAGCAAAAATGAGCTTCAGATTTGATATTGAAAAAATTTGATGAAAGTGTTGATATTGACTTGTGGCAAGATGATGTCAATGATAATCAATCTAGTTTACACAAGAGTTTGAAGGTGTAGGCAATCTTGGCACCTAATGAAAAATTACCGGTGGAGCGGGGTTCAGCAAATTGCTCCAAAATTAGTAAATAGAGATGATGATATTGTTGCCAGCAGTGGGTCTCTTTTCTCTATAAGAGACTGGATTATCCTTTTGTCATGTTATTGATCTCCAAGGTTTGTCATGGAAGAGGATGTGTTACTACTTGCGAGTCCACAGTTTGGACACGGGCATTGGTTGATAGTTGATGCAAGATGTGTGGTGAAATTGATGTCGATGACTAATAAACTTCCTAGAAAGTCAATATTGGAAGTTGCACCATAACTTATTAGCAATTTTTTGACATGAACTGGCCGAGGTGAAAATTCTTGGAGTAGGTGAATTCCAAGTGTGTATACTCTTATGGTGGGGTATGACAATTCTTATTTTTTAAAATTGTGACTATCATAGTTGATGGCGTTATTGAGATAGTTGTTGTTCTTTTAATTTTTTAATCATGGTGGAGATTATTGAAGAATGATAAAAATTAAAAGATTGATGTTATCCCACATTGAAAATAAGGGAAGGAAGGAGGGACGGAGTTGGTTATAAATCAAACTCTTTGCTTCCTTTGTTAAGTGTGTCAATCACCATGTAGTTTTTGGTGTACCATTAAAAGCTATTAGCTATACTAGTAGAGAATTTATGGGAAATTCTTTTGGGTGTATACTTGAGCTTTTGGGTGTGAGTGAGAGTTAAATATTTTGTAGAGTGGTTGTAATAATTTTCCACATAGTGAAGATTTTTCTCTTGATTGTCTCTTGACAACATCCATAGTTTTTCTCCATTTTGGAGTTTTCCACGTTAAATTATTGTGTGTTTCTCTCTTTTATTTTTCAAGTATTTTTGTTTAAATTGTGATCTAAAGAGGTGAAGGGATTTGTTGGATTGTTAATGGGCTTTTTTTTCCAACATAATGTGCTCCATTAATTCAATTAAGTGCACTTGATTTTATTACATATATATACTTTCATTAATTATTAACATATGCATAATTTTGTTTTTAAAAAATTAGGTTTAATAATGAAATATTTGAGGAAACTAAAAGTAAAGAAATATGTTCCCGTGGAGGATACAAAAGTATTACCCCTTTTATTTTGAATTTTTCATGGTGTGTGAGTCTTAAAAATAGAAAAACTTAAAGTTATAAATTAAAATTTTTGAAGCCTATAGATAAATTATGATAAATAACAACGTAAATGTGCACCAGTTTTTATAAAAAATTTTGTAAAATACAATTCAATTTGACCGAATGATTGCAATTGTTCATTTCTTTATTCATTTACTACACTCTATTGTTTGCATTGATTATATACATATAATGATTATAGAATTTACAAAATTCAAAAAAAAAATTAATGTGAGATGATGCTTTCATTATAGGGGCACTACAGTCACCCTTAACAACAAAATATAAAAATTATACAAAAAAAAATGATAATTAACTAATTTTGTGAGATTCGATCCTGGCATGAAGATAGGTGCATAGCAAGCTTAGTTGTTGTCATTAATTTCTTTTTTGGGTTTTTGTTTTGTTTCTAACTGTGGTTGCAGAGATGAGATTCTGAGGCATTGAACTTTTATTGCCTCTGAATCAAAATTCCTCATCACTTGGGATTCTAAAGATCACCTCTTTCTCTCGATAATCCAAAGTGGCATAATGTCGAGCTAACCAATCCATTTCAAAAATCACATCGAATTCTATCACATCCAATGAAACTAAATCTGCAAGCAACTCTCTACCTTCCACTAACACTGGACAAGATGGAAAGACTATATTTATTTCCAACTCATTGCTAAGTGGAGTTGCTACAACCATTGCATTGGATGCTTGAGCATCCTAAGAAGTCAACGTGAACACTCTAGCTTACCCATGGCCTGCCTACTATGATGTAGATGGCTGTATAAATCCTCTACCACCAGGTCTCCCTCTATGCCTACCTCATGCACCATGGCTCTGATGGCCTATAAATTGTGCACCACTATGATGAGGATACGCTAGTGCATGAAATTGAGGAGTCTGCTGTGCTAGCTGAGCAACTATCAATGATGAACCTTGAGGGCATGCATGCTAATAACCAGAATATGGACATGCTTTGGCAAAATGTCCAACCTGTCCACATCTGAAATAGGCTCCTGATGGTAGGTGACAAGGGCCTTGATGTACTCGACCACAGTTAGGACATGCACTGGGCCCTGAGCTTGTACTGCCATACCTAAAAATCTACCCACTACTACTACTGCTGACTCCAGGTCCAAATCTAATAGGTCTACTCTGCCTACAATTATGTCTCCTAGATATATGTCCCGTCTCTATTAATTTACAATAGCTGCGATCTGTAAGCATCTCTTACTGCTGGTGGACAAAAGTACCTTAAGAACCGCTCTTTAAATTCAAGCCAGGTCATATTATTCATGTGAGGTTGAATAGACTGCATAAATCAGTCTTAAGCAATAGCTTGAATGGATAGTTCAACAATCACGATCCTCTAATTTCTCTGTTGTAGCATCTACTATTCTAGGGACATGGTTTGATTAAATGCTACTAGTCCTTGATTATACCTTGCTACACCAACTATGAAAGTTGCATGATCTATATTTAGAGTAGCTATTTCTGCTAGCTACTGCTATCCTTGTCTTTGAACCGTTACCACTCTAGGTCTATCGCTTCTTCTGGCTGGTGGGACAGAGAGAGGAGTTTCATCGTGAAATGACTGCTCATCAACATTACATGCTGCCTTTGACTTACCCCAATGCCAGGTTGTAAAGTAGGGGTTGGAACTAGAATCAAAACTTCATCTTGAAAGGACTACTTATCATTATGTTATATCTACAGTATAAGCAGTTCACGTTCACCTCTCTTTAAAAGACGTATAGATTAATAAGATTCAAGACATGACAAGAAAACTAACATATACGTGAAATTCTATAAGCAATGATGACATCAATTGACAATTAACACCTATTCACCGTAGTAGTTTCGAGAAAAGACATCATTCAATGACCAAAATAGCAAAAAATCAACTATAAGCTCTGATACCAACTTTCTCACAACCCGAACCCAAAGGGCACGTGACCGGCACTAGGAAATGGGAGAAAGAGAAGCTTCTGAAACCCGTAGTAAGCCTTAAGAAAATTTTCACAATAAAATTAAATCAATTCTATAATTCTAACAAAAATCCAGCAGAGTTTCCTCTGTACCGGGAATAAACCTAAAATCTGTAAATCAAGAAATACACTTCCAAAATATTTTTTCATCAATACTACATCACAATAACTCCAATAATCTATCATAATTATCGATCTCAACATAAACTGTATGCTAAGCACATGTATCATCATAATAATACATAAACTCAATTTAAACCAATCAAATACAAATACATGTATCAAATGTTCAACGACTACTGCAGTGTCTAGAGCACAAATATAAAATAATAAATACTAGCATGACATACATAAAGTAGCCGGGGAAGAACAAGCCCAGCACAGACAAGTATAACTAACTGTAGACTCCCGAGATCCTGGAAAAATAATTGAGGGGAGTCAAACCTCACTGAGTAAGCTAATATAAGGAAATGCATGCCATTTGAAAGTCTTTCTTTATTAAAAGATTTTATGGAAACATAATAAATAAATATATATATATATATATATATATATATATATATATATATATAACTTATATTTAAAACCATTATTATTATTTTTCCAAAATTATCTTTACAAATCTCAAAGACTTTTATAAATTCTCATAATACCTTTGAAATAGAAATAACATTTTTTTAAAACATTATTTTAAGTGGAAAATCATGGAAGAACCCTAAACCACAAATCTAGTAGCCGCTTGGCTCTCTTTATCCAAATGACTGCCAGTTCTAGAGAACTCAAACAGTATGCCTCACTGGCCATTAGGCTTTCTTGAGTCCATATAATATTTCTCTTTTCCAATTGGGCAGTGGACTGGCCCCGAGACCCTGAAAAATTATAAAAATCAATGAATTAATAAAATGGACTTGGAAATATCCTAATTATGACATTTGAGGCCAAGGAATTTATCTCTAACAATTTAACCAATTTAAATGGAAATTAAGAAATTTCTACTAAAATACTTCTAGAATTTATTTGTCAAAATCCATGAGGAATTGGACTTCGGTCCAGTTACAAAAATTGATCAACATAATTTATTCTAATTTATAAAAATAATTCCATAACTTTTTGGATCAGTCTCAATTTTACTGTATTTTGGGTGGGACCCGCCACATCCTCACAAGAAAAACTCTACATCCAGACAAAACAAACATACTAAAACATTCCTAATAAATTATGGAGCACATACAAAGCTTCAAACCAATCAAAATAGGCACTGAATTACAGAAATTAAGAATAAATAAAAATTACCTAAAAATATTCGCCAAATATTTTACGGGTAGAGTTCGGATGCGAGGTTGGCAGCTACAGACTTCTGGTAACATGAGGAATGTAATGCAATGAACCCCATCAACTGAAACCCACCAGAATATTGTATATCGGAGAATTTAGTCCTACTAAACAATAACAATTCTTCACCAATCTGAGCCATTTCTTGAAAAATGGACATCACCAGAAGGAAGAGGACGTTGAGACAAGTTTATAGCTCGAATTTGAGGTCGATCGGAGGTCATTTAGGGGTTGAACGGAAGGAAAGAAAAATTCAAAGACTAAAAAGAAATTTACCACCAAAATCATACTCTTCCCGCTGCTCATTCTCTCTTCCCTATGTAGATCACTTCTTCTCCTTATAACCACATATTCCAACCACGTGTTCATTCCTCACTTGCCCCTTTTTTTTTAACTTAATATATATATATATATATATATAACACCAATAATAATAGTACCAAAAATAAAATAAGATAACAATATTAATAATAATAATACTAATAAAGACAATAATAATAACAATAAAATAATAATAATAATAATAATAATAATAATAGCAATAAGAAATAGAATAGTAAAACCCATAACAATAAAATAATAATATTAATTAAGACAATAACAATAATAATAATAAGAAATATCAATAATAATAATAATAATAATAATAATAATAATAATAAAATACTATTAATTACCAAAAAATTGAGTTATTACAAAGACAACATTTAGATCTAGCTAATCTATACCTAACAAAACCTGTCAAGTAAATTAAAGATATAGCAACCGTATTATCAAGCAAAACTCATTTTGAGGCCTCTAAACTTATCAACTTTTTAACTTTAGGCTCATAAAGTTTCGTTTTGTATATTTAGGCCCTTAAACTTTAGAGATTTGAAGTTTTAAACCCTTTTGTCAATTTTTTAACATAAATAATTTCCTTTTGGTCCCTAAAGTTTTATATTTCTAACATTCATACCATTTTTTACTTTTTAACACTTATATTACTTTTAAAAATTTTTTATCGGTAAAAAATAAATTTACTTATTTTAATTCTAATATTTTAAATTATTATATACACGTTTAAATAATTTTAAATTTTAAAAATAAACAAACAAGTTAATGCTAAGATAAAAACAAATTATAATAATACTACTATTTTTCACAATATTTTAAATTGTTGTGAATAAATTTTATGATATAACTTTTTTTCATGTACCCAAAAAGCATGATAAAAAAAATGAAGGTTAAGATAATAGTTATAAAAAGCTTGAGTTGGTTGGAAGATCTATCACCATTTTTTGGTGATTTACATGCATACATTGGTATCCAATATTTATAAAAGTTATATTATAAAAAATTATTCACAATAATTTAATTAAAATTTTGTACAAAAAATTAAAAAATGTATTAAAAATATAAAATATAAATTTTGAAGAATTATAAAATATTTTTATCATAATCTCTTTTAATTATGGTGTTCTTTTTCATCATAATATTTTATTTTGAAAAAAGTAGTTTTATTATAATTTTTTTATCTTAACATTAACTTGTTTATTTATTTTTAAAATTTAAAATTATTTAAAAATGTATATAAATTTATGTTTTTAATTTAAAATATTAGATATTAAAATAAGTAAATTTATTTTTTACCGGTGAAAAAATTTTAAAAGTTGTATAAATGTTAAAAGGCAAAAAATGGTATGAATGTCAGAAATATAAGACTTTAGGGACAATTTTTTTAAAAAAATTAATAGAAGGGTTTAAAATTCAAAAATCGTGAAGTTCGAGGACCTAGATATACAAAATAAAACTTTAGGGGCCTAAAGCTAAAAAGCTGATAAGTTTAAAGACCTCAGGATAGGTTTTGCCTTATTATTATTATGGAAGTGTTCATCTTTCCTTAAAAAAGAAAAATCCATTTATGCCTCCAGTCTCTTAAGTAAGATGTCGGGTTCGAGCCTATGTATGAAGAAAATAAATGCTAGGAGAACTTTTCCCCCTTTGTGGGTCCACCTGGCTTGACTCTGGAATAGTTAGATTCGTTATGATTACCGGATACTGAAGAGATCAAATGCAAAAAAGAAAAATCCACATACATACTAATGGCAAAAGCATTTCATTACAATCATGCAACAAACAAAGATTAGGACTTCTAATTCTACTATATAGCCAAAAAGTAAAAAGCTCCTGACAATGTTATTGGCACAACCCCTTATTTCATATAGGCCTCAAAACACAAGTGATTGCATTAAAGATACCGCTCCAACAGGGGACTAAAAGCAAACAAGTAGGTTTGATGCATTAAGAAGAATTAATGTCTCAAAATCAGAAGTACCTGATCTATTGTTTACGGCTCCTATAATTATATCGCTTTAATTTCTTCACAATCTTGAACTTAATTCCAAGTGTTGAAGTTCATAAATTTGTTGGATGCATAGCTTCATTGTGAATTAAGGTTATTATTTGAGATGTCTATAGAAAACTTAATATTTAGAAAACTTTTGAATCGAAGATCTTAAACTCCATGCTTCCAATGAGCTATTTGAACTCCATATTTGAAATGAAAAATAACTAGTTTAGGATGCAAGGTGACCTAAATCTTGCAATAATGCTGCTTCTTGCTCTTTATGGCACACTGTCACTGCATCATTCGCCTACAAGGATGACTCTCCAAAAGAGGACACATGGTTATTTTTATCCCCAACAAAAACTAGTCCAGTGAATTATCAATCCAAATGGCTCTTAATGTAATATTTTAGCTCTAGGTTGAAAAAAAATATATTGATAAATTAATTAATAGCAAATAAATAAATAACTTAATTTGAAGAAGTAAATAATTAAATAGAGTTAATTAGTTATATAATAAAACTTAAGGGATTGTAAGTGTAAAAAATATTAGGAATGTGCTAGAATTTCAATAGGTGGGATAGATATGTAGCAACCAAAAAAAATAAGGATAAGAAGAAGCATCT
This sequence comes from Mallotus repandus, assembly GCA_949671775.1. Taxonomy (NCBI): domain Eukaryota; kingdom Viridiplantae; phylum Streptophyta; class Magnoliopsida; order Malpighiales; family Euphorbiaceae; genus Mallotus; species Mallotus repandus. The sequence continues at coordinate 8,038 of CATIWM010072849.1, forward strand.
AGATTATGGGAGAGAGGGGAGAAATAAAAAGGAAGAGTAAAGGGGAACTATTGCTCTCTTGAACTCAAGAGCACCAAAAGAAATGGAAGTCAAGAGAAGTGAGCTTGCATGTCTAAAGGAAAACTCAACTTATCAATCTAAATTCTTATAAATATGAAGGTTATGAGGATCTAACAAGGTTGAACTAAGTGAAATAGAGGTTGTTTTAGAGTGAAAAGCAAGTCAAGTGCAAAGTTGTCATCTTTTGGAGTAACAATGAACTAAGGTTCTTTGGGAAAGTAATTGAACTCCAATTTTAACTAAATTTTATAAGTAGGTTCTTGAGACCTTTATAGACACATTAGAGTATGTGTATGTCAATTTTGAAGTCATTTTGAGCAATTAAAAGGTGGAAACGTTTTTAGGATTACAAGCTAAAAATTCAGGACTATTTTCCTGAATTTTCTATTATATCTTGAGCTATAAAACTTCAAATTAGGTGTGGTTTGATTCTATGAAAACTTTGAAGAGTCCTTTAAAATTTTTTAGTTTTAAATTTTAGCTTTCTATCTCTAAGTGAGTCTAAATTGAGAAATATTTAAATTGCTCAATCTGTCAGGAATAGTTGAGCTGGTTGTGTTCATCCATTAATGTCTCTCTTTATATTTATATAATATAGTGAAATTTGTATAGAATATACTAGACACATAGATCTAACATCGTGCAAAATTTGAGCTTCAAATTATATTTCTACAATTTTTAATCATTTTTCAAAGTTACCCCTGAAATCTGCCATAACAAGGTAAGCGAGATGGAGCTGAAAATTCGGTTTGCATTAGCATGAGAAAATGTATATCAAATAGGTAGAGTAGAATTTTGTTAATGAGCTTAGAATCTCATTTTATTACTTCTTAAATGTCTCTATAGGAGTCACTCCAACTACAACAGTAGAAAATAGACGGGTCCATCTGGTTAGTATCTTATGTCGACAATTTCATGTGAGTGGATAATGGTATAACATTGTAGTTTTAAATCTACTATATTTATGTTTAAGAAATTATTTTTATTCAAACTATCTTTTACATAGTGATTGCAATTAGGTATTGTTAAAGGAAAGAAATTATTTAGGCAGAAATTATATATATATTATAGGAATAAATTGATATACTTTCCTATTTTATGTATCTCAATTGTGTGTATATATATATATATATATATATATATATATATATATATGTATGATTATCAATTTATAAATAATAAGAAAGGCAAAATTTCTCGTGGTATTAGAGCCTTAGAAATTAGTCTTCTTCTCTATTTATTCTCCGCTTTAGAAGGCAGACCTGAAAAACTACGGTTTAGGGCAAAATTTTGGTTCATCTTCAGACAGGCATTCCCAAGACTTATCGCCAGTAGTCCTATGTGTGTTTCTAACGTGCCTACTGAAAATTCTAATTTATAATTCCAGTGACATTGATAGCTTATTTGGCCAGTTTTCTATCCGTTCAATTATTCCAAGCTTGTGGGTGTGGTCAGGTTCTTTACTTTTATGTTGATTTATTTTCTGACTTTTTGCTATTTCTTTTGACTACTTGGTTGTTCTAGGTTTATTTGGATTTATAATTGCTAAATTTTTTGGGCCTTTGTGTTATTGTGGGGAATCTTTGTTTAATTGCTTTGCGTAAATTCAAAATTTTGACTTCGGTTGCTAAAATTTTGGCTCTCTTTGCTGTCCATATTTGTGATTATCTAGATTTTTTATTGGAGAATGACTAAACAAAAGAACTTGGCTATTCTGAATGTTGTTCATATGTTATCTAAAATTATAGAACAAAAGCTTGGTGGTTCTAATTATTTGGATTGGTGCAAAACTGTTTGACTTTTTCTATGTAGTATTTCCAAAGATAATCATTTAGTAGAAAATCCCCCTACTAATGACACTTGTACTAAATGGTTGAAAATCGATGCTCAATTATTCTTGCAAATTTACAATTTTATTGATAATGAGATAGTTGGTTTGGTTATGCATTGTGAATATATGAAAGAATTGATGGAGTATTTGGCCTTCTTGTATTCTGGTAAAGAGAATATTTCTCGTATTTATGATGTTAGTAAAGGATTTTATCGGGTTGAGTAACAGGACCAGTCTCTTCAAGCCTATTTCATGAAATTCAAACGCACTTATGAGGAATTGAATATGTTGCTACCTTTCAGTACTGACATCAAAGTATAGCAAGCTCAACGTGAGCAACTGGCAATTATGAGCTTCTTGATTGGTCTCAATTCTCATTTTGACAATGCTAAATCACAGAGTTTAGCTAGTACTGAGCTTTCCTCTTTGAAGGAGGTCTTCACCAGAATATTTTGAACTGACACTAGCCCCTTAGTTTCTCATATGCAACACTCTAGTGCACTTGTTAGTCAGAATAATGGATCAGCAGGCAGATCCCGCTCATAGATTAATAGTAGGGGTAGGGGTAATAGTGGCCGATATGACAGTAATCGCAATTCTAGCAGCAAAAATGACAACAATTGGAATATAAAAGGGGTAATTTGCTATTATTTTCATGAATCTGGTCATACAAAATGGAACTGTCAAAAATTATAACAGAGGAATCGAACATATCCACAGTCTCAATCAGCCCATATTGCAGCTACTAGTCACTCACCTCATTCCTCCTTTGATGCTACTATTACAATCTCTACTGTTGATTATGCCTGGTTTACCTAGTATCAGGAAGCATTATGGAATTCATCTCAATCTATCATAACCATCACTAACCCAGGTACAACTAATACCTATCTACTTTCTTATTCATCCTAATGGGTGATTGATTTTAGTGCTATAGACCATATGATAGGTAATCCTACCCTCTTTTCTACCTTTAACTCACACCCCTCATCCTCCTCTATCACATTAGTATATGGCTCCACTTCTTTTGTCCTTAGTTCCAGCACAATCAACCCCACACCTACTCTCTCACTATCCCATGTCTTAAGTTTGCCAAATTTTACTTTTAATTTGATGTCTATTAGTAAACTCACTCGTACACTAAATTATTATGTCTCATTTTTCCCTGATTACTGTTTGTTTCAGGATCTTATGACAAAGCGTGTGATTGGTAAAAGACAAGAATCAGGAGGTATGTACATCTTGGATACACATGTACCTCGAGTCATTGCCTGTTTAAGTGTTGGTTCTCCTTTCAAAGCTCCTTATCATTTAGGATATCCGTCTCTCTCCTTATTACAAAAATTGTGTCATCAATTTCATTCTATTTCATCTTTAGAATGTGAGTCATGTAAGTTTGCAAAGCATCATTGTTTATCTTTTGTTCCTTATGACAATAAAAGGGCTAATCATGCCTTTGATTTAGTACATTCAAATGTTTGGGGACCATGTCCTGTTATCTCTAAGACTAGATTTATATATTTTATTACCTTTGTGGATGATTTTTCTCGTATAACTTGACTTTATTTTATAAAAACTCAGTCTGAGTTATTTTCACACTTTCAAACCTTTTGTGCCGAAATTAAAACACAATTCAATATATCCATACAGATATTAAGAAGTGATAATGCAAAAGAATATCTTTCTGATTCCTTTCAAACTTACATGGCTCATAATGGAATCATTCATCAAACATCTTGTGTGGGTACTCCTTCCCAAAATGGCGTAGCAGAAAGAAAAATTTGACATCTTCTTGAAACAGCCAGAGCCCTTTTATTTCAAATGCATGTTCCTAAAACATTTTGGGTTGTTACTGGCTTTACATCTTGTTTCTTGATTAATCGCATGCCATCTTCTGTTCTTTATGATCATACTCCTTATTAGATTTTATTTCCCAATAAGCCTATGTTTCTTGTTGAATCTCGTATTTTTTGTTGTACTTGTTTTGTCTGTGATGTTCATCCACAAGTTTCTAAATTGGAGCCTAAGTCTCTAAAGTGTATTTTTCTAGCCTATTCTCATTTTCAGAAAGGGCATCGATGTTATTCCCTACTTCTGAATCGGTATCTTGTTTATGCTTATGTCACCTTTTTTTGAATATATCCCATTCTTTCCTGATTCATCTCCTTCTCCTCAACATCAAGAGGAGGATGATCTTTTTGTCTATCATGTCACCTCTTCAGAGTCTAGTGTTGCTCCCACTCTACAACTACCACCAAAACCACTCATTACCCAAGTGTATTCACGACGACCTCCTATGCCATATCCTGAACCAGTTTCATCTTAGTCATCAGATCCTGCGACACCTCTAAATGACCTTGATCTACCCATTGCTCTTCGCAAAGGTAAGCATTAGTGTACTTATCTTATTTCTTCCTTTGTTCATTATAATTGTTTGTCTCCTGGTTTTTATTCCTTTGTTACTTCTCTTAATTCTGTAGAAATTCCTAAAATTGTTCACTAAGCTCTTTCCCATCCTGGCTGGCGTGCTGCTATGATAGATGAGATGAATGTCTTAACTGTTAATGGTACATGGGATCTGGTGGGCTTACCTGCTGGTAAGAAGGTTGTTGGACGCCAATGGGTGTTCACAAAATTTCATTCTTATGGTTCTGTGGCCCGTCTTAAAGCCTGTTTAGTTGCTAAAGGTTATGCTCAAACCTATGGTGTCGACTACTCTTACACTTTTTCACCTGTGGCCAAGTTGACTTCTGTACGGTTATTTATTTCTCTAGCAGCAACCTATAATTGGCCTCTTTATCAGCTTGATGTTAAGAATGCTTTCTTATATGGAGATTTACATAAGGAAGTTTATATAGAGCAACCACCAGGGTTTATTGCTCAGGGGGAGTATAGGAAGGTTTGTCGCCTTCAAAAATCATTGTATGGATTGAAACAAAGCCCTAGAGTTTAGTTTGGAAAATTCAGTCAAACAATTGAGAAGTTTGGATTGAGTAAAAGCATATCGGATCATATAGTATTTTATAAGAAGTCGGCATCCGGTATTATCCTAGTTGTAGTATATGTAGATGATATTATCATTACTAGGAGTGATGCTCAGGGGATCTCATATTTGAAAACTTACATGCAAGGCCAATTTGATATATATATATATATATATCAACAAGAATTTTTCTTTTAAAACTATATTTATATATAAAATTATATTTTTGTATATTTAATTTTGTTATTAAAGTAAATGAATTTATAGACATCTATAAAATTATATTTATGTATATATTCTACTATTAGTTAATTCTTTATTTAATTATGTCTATGTAATTAATCATTAAATTAATTTAACGAGAAATAATATTAAAACAATCTTAAAATTTTAAAGAAATTAATATTGAAATAATGTAAATTTGAAAAAGAAAAGGATCAATTAGTGTATTGGAGAGAAACTGAGGGGGTTTTAGTATTACAGCCTTAGACAAGAGCCAATAGAAAATACACACGTGTCAAGGTTGTTGCCAAAGAGCAGATCACCACTTTACCCTTCAGACTAGCTGTTTGTTTACTTTCCCGCTCATCATTTTGGCTGCTTGGCTCTGCGTTTTTCAGCAAGAAGTTCACGTTTGTGTGTTGAAAGAAAATGGCTAAGGCACTGGATTCAAAGAAATGCGTGTTTGTGTTTATCATCTTGTTTCTTGCATTTTTCTCATTCAGCAACGCAGAGATTGAAATGGAGACCCTCCTCTATTCCTCTCTGGTATTAATATCTTCTCTTTTGATTTATTTACTCTAATGGGTCAATAAATCTTTTCGCATTGTGTGTTTTGTAAAAGATGTGTTTTGATTATTTTCCTTGTGGTTCATTTCTTTGATATTTGTGCTTCTTTTGATTATTTTCTTGCTGGTTCTTGTGGTTCATTTTTTTGATATTTGTTTGATCATATGATTGTTGGATAACTTCTATTCAGTGCCATGATGAGACAATGGAGGTTGGAAAGGATTCTCTACCCATGATTTCCAAGGCCAATGCTGAAAGTTTCAATCTTGTGTTGACGGTACTAATTTGCACAACTGGTGTGTTCTTAATTTCAATGTTTTGGTGCACCGATCTCTCTAATGAATCCCCAACGATACGGAGAATGAGGATGACGTTTGAAGAAGCCAGAGACCAGTTGATAGTGCATAGATTGGCACTCTATATCTTGTCGGTACAATCATCATCTAACACCCCGATAGTGATTAGATCTGTGAGTGATTTCTTGGAAATATTTACTGTGTTATTGGGGGACCAAGTAGAAGATGAGTCCACTTTTAATGCTGTTATGCTGAAAGCATGGTACTTGAGACATAGAATAAATCATAACATTGCCGATACAGTAGTGTTGCTCTCAGTTTCCTCACAGCTGAAATTGGGTTGGCCTGGTAGCAGCCAAATATGCTACATCCACAATTGTAATTCCCATGATCAACCACCGAGGGAATGGACCACTCTCCAGGGAGTATTGGTTGTTGAGAGAGCAAACTGGTCTAGAAGAATCCCGGGAGAAGAAAGTGATTTTATGACGAACTTATTGGCTACTCTGGATGGACACCTTGAGGATTAGGTGATGCTGTTTCTTGATGGCATCAGTAACAGACTTGGGGATCTAATTACATGTCAAGATTACAAATTAAGCTACTCATACACGTATACTTGCACTGAGCATTTAGTATGCTGCTGTTGCCTGCCTGTATTGCTGTTATTTGCTGGCTGTCTGAGTCTTGAAACTCTGGTTGGTGACATTATAGTTCCTGAATTTAGCTTCAAAGGCACTTCTTGTAGTTGATCTAGTTTGTTATGGCTATAAACCTAGCTTATTTTGATGAGTGTTGTTATAAAATTCAACTTACTGATTGTGGAACTGTGCTAAATTCTTATCTGTTTACTCTTTATTGTCTTTAGTTGTTTGTAAGCTATTGGCCACGTGCAATTGTTTCAGCTACTATCCATGTTAGCCCTCATACCATTAGTGTTTGTGGCTCAAACTCACTATGACTAGTGCAAAATAGAATGCATGTATTATGAAATGAATACTGGGTCTGACAAAACAAACTTTTGACTCAAATACTTAAACAGCTTCTGAGATTAAACCAGCTCAATCCAAGAGATCAACCATGCAGCCGAAATGCTCCATCTCCGATTCAATGCCATAACAATCTGTCATCAGCTTTAAATAACGCCTGTCCTCCTTGATTAAAGCTACGCAACTATAAGCATTCAAAACAGCAATGCAAGTAACATTCACTGGCCAGAATCCTTACTTAAGAACCTCCAAATGATCCAATAGCTTACTTTCTAAAGCCACATGATGCCAAGCTATAAATCATGACATTCCATTTTGAAATATCACTTACACTGTTCTATGCACCCACATTTTGCATACATGTCAAGAAGGGTTGTTTCAAGAGTAACCGTCGTTGGAACACTAATTGCATATATAAATGAACTATAGCATGGCCACCGAAGTGGCCTCATTTGGAACTAATCCACTCTCTCAAAAGAATAGTAATCCTTCTTCAAGCTTCCCATTGTGCCCATAAGCCATAATCATTGTATTCCAGGAAATAACATCTCTTTGTGGCATTTCATCAAACATAACATTTTGTCCACGATAACCACTTACCCGTTATAAGTGCCCAATTTCGGGATAGTCGAGTGTGGATGTGATAGCGGACTCTAATAATGAAAATTTGTTACAAATAGGTCTCCAGTATTTGAATTTCAGATCTCAAGGCTTAATTGCAATTTTTTAGGACTCAATTGTAACATTTTTTTAAGGACCCTGTAAAATTTTTAATTCTTTCAAGGGTCATTTCATAAAATACCAATCGAAGTTATGTAATTTCTATCAGAATTACATATTTCCAATCGGAAATATGTAATTCCGACCGGAATTATACATTTCCGATCAGAATTGTACATTTTCGGTCAGAAAAAATACGTAGAGTTTTTATTTTTTAACTTATTTTTTGATTGGTAGAAAAATATTTTGAAAATAAAAGATAAAAGATAAATTATTTTTTATCCTGATAATCCATGATTATCAAGTTGTTTTTGGGTTCAAAAAATTAAAAAATAAAACTTTATCTCTTGTGATTCAAATTACAAGAGGGAGTCTGCTGAGTTTATAAAAACTCTACGTAGTTTTATTGAAGAGGAGACTTTTTCTGGAAAAAAAAAAAGGAAGGCTCTCTCTTTTCTAAAAAAAAAAAGGAAGCTTTACGCAAGAAAACCCTTTTTCTTTTTTCTGGTTTTCTTTTACGTGCTATGAACAGAAAAGTTCTTGATTTAAGAAATATCAATTAAGCCAGAGATCAAAATATCAAGTCTGTAGATTCTATTCCAACAACAATACAGTGAACAAATCCACTCTAAGGAGCAATCAATACTGCATGCATCCACATCATTCATCTCATCTCCTTTTCTTTCTCTTTATTTTATTTTATTTTATTTTACGTTTACTTTTATTTATATTCTGATAATTGTCTTTATTGTTTTCTGTGAATTTTTATGTGATGATGATGCGAGTGACCTAAGCCATGGGGTGAATGTGAGGAATCAACAATCAAATTCATGAAGATCCATGGAATGCCATAGATTTTAATTCTGTAGTTATTTCATATTAGGTTTTATTTTTTTTATTATCATTTTTGTATTCTTTTGTATTCTGTGTGTTTTGCTTATTTGTTTGGTTTATTTGGGCATGAAATTAATTAATTTATATGTAGGAATTGTAATAGCCCCAATAGGGGAAAATAGTGAAATTTTAATTTTATGTACTTTAAAAAATGATTAGTAAATTAGGATTCATCTGGTAAACTTTAATTAAAATCAATTGTGGCTTTAGATTAATGTTAGGTTGCATGTAAATAAATTTAGGGTTAGAAGTCACAATTATGCATGTTTGATTTGTTATTTGTTTATTTTGTTTATTTGGGCTTATTTGTATCTTTATTCATTTTGTGCCTCAAGCCCACATTAGATTTAACACATTTAATTAATAGGCTTTAAAATGGTTTTAGATTTTAATTAATTTTTAAAATTAATTTAGGCTCATTAGGTTAATTTAGACTTAGGCACACTTTTAGTTAATAAAATTAACTTTAGACTTAGTCTAGCCCATTTAAAGCATTTTTTAAAAATAAGCAGACTTAGGCTCATTTTATTCTTAAAATTAATTAGAATTAAGCCCATTTAAATTATCCAATTCAATTGCCATAAAATTAGTAGATTTAAGCCCACTTTTCTTAAAATAAAATAAATAGACTTAAGGTCATTAAATTAAATAAAATGTAGACCCACCTTTAGTTTCCATTTCATTTGTAAATAAAATATGTAGAATTAGCTAATTTTAATTAAAATCAATATTGATTAGACAAATTTAGGGACGTCACGCCTTTATGGATGCATTTTTTATGTGTTTTTTCATGGACTAGTTGCCTTGAAGTTAGATGTATGCTAAACTAGGGTTTAAATGAAATTGCATGTAATTAGAGAATAAAACAGTAATTGATAAACTAATTTTAAAGAGCGCGAGACTAAAAGAAGTTAATATTTCATTCTCTGAATTTTCTGGTTGTGGTGCTAACTCTCTTTTAGAAAATCGAGTTACCATCACCTACGATTTGTCACAGTTATTATCCTGGGTGGCGACTCATCATCTTCATGCTATGTCTTTATGATATAGTAGTGTATACCCTGGAGCCCTGAGCTCAAACAGTGTCGCGGTTGCAATATACTTCAACGCACACTAAACTCTGTCGTCTACACCCGTCTCTTATAAAACCTGCCAACGTGGATAAACATCTCAAAAAGAAACAAACCAAAGCATTCCTGACATAAACATCCTCATAAAAGACCAGACTTAACATATATATATATATTGTTAGGCCTTACACATCTTAAAAACAACCAATTCAAGGGGCAAGTCGCTCCTACAAATGAAGTGAAAAGCAGTTGGGTTGTGAATGTGTGATAAATAGAGGAAGAATAACCAAATGGGTTCGTTGGGATAGAGAAATTAAGAAATTAAAGCACTTGCGAAGCCAATACAGCATGGACCTCTTCGAAACTTGTAAGGATATTGAAATATAGGGGTGGAGAATTGAGAATATGAAATTTCTGTGGAAAAGGTTGTTCAAAAAAAAAAATTCTATGGAAAAGGGAGTAGAAGCAGAGCGTGAAAATATTGCGATCAAGATTTTGAAAATCTATCAAAATGCCGTAATTGTTCAGAATTTTAAAAACTAGGTAATTGGCGGGATTCGCTGTTTGCTAGGGCCCAACGGCACCAACCCAAAGTCGATCATAGTCCTAACATTAAAAAAAAAAAAAAAAAAAAAGACTTCTATGATAGATAAACAAGAAAAGTCTTGCCTACATTGAATATATTACACTCATGGTAAAATTTAAAAGATATTATCTAAATGTTATTAATTAATAAATAAGATATGTGTCTTTAGTTTTAAATTCTACCACTGGATATATATACACCTAGTGTAGATAAAAATCTGCCTATAAACAATATTATAAATTATATTTATCCAATATGTTAAATATATTTTTTTGATAAACAATATGTTAAATATTAAACTAACCAATCCTATGACAGATCGAAGGAAAGAAAAAATATATATATATAAGAGAGCATGGAAATAATTTTGTTATCATAAGCACATACGTTAGTCAGTTAATTGATTCACATATAAATATTATTATATGTTTGCGACTTTGGTACACCAAAAATTGGCCAAAGTTACACTTGCAATGCAAGACCACCTCAAAACAAAAGTGAAGTAAAATGTACAACCTACAATTATACATTATCAATTACAAGAAAATAGATGAAGAACTCACTTTAGATGCCATGGGAATTACTCACAAGGTTATAGAGTTTTAACTTTGTTTATTTCGATTATTAAACTTTAATTTATATATCAAACTTCTATTTAGTTTTTAAATAATTATTCTAAAATATTTTTCTATCCATAAATAATTTAGAATTATTAATTTAGTCTGAAATTAAAAAAAATTACAAATGAGTTTATATTTTCTATACATGTATAAAAAATTAAAAAAAAATTAGAAATCAATTTCAAGAGTGTATAGTTTACTCGTAATTAAGTATCAATTTAATGAAAAATTGAAAAAAAAATAAATTTCAACAATCCATCAAAATTGACTTTTATCTCTATGTAAGGCTGCAAATGATGAGATCGGGCACAAGGCTACAAACGTCAAGATCCAATGATGACAGGAGGATTTCTTGACCATCTCAAGCCATCCAATATGACATTTATCAAATTAATTAGATGAGTTAGCAATAATAGCAGATAAGTTAAATGTAAATGACATTTGATTTAGTGTTGCAAATTTTGATTTGATTTGAGCGTGCGCACACATATATATAGGGCATTAATTAAGGAGTTATGGCGGCTGTACGAGTATGTTTAAGGTAGTGGAACAATAGTTGTGGTTGTAACTACCAGCAACGGAAGAGAAAGATCGGTTGCTCGTCCTCTTCCTATTGCTCTTCAACGGTCATTGAATGCTTAATTGCTTCTCTCATTGAAATTGTTATAATCACCTCTACCTCTTTCTCTTTGGCCACGTCCACAACTACATCCTTGACCACATCCTCTTGCTCGTCCTCTTTGAGTAGTTACTCCATTATCTTTCAAAGAAATCTTCACTTTGAGAGCTTGCTCTAATGGTTCATCTTGCCTCCTCTTGATTTTGTTTTCATGAGTTTGTAAAGATCCCTCCAATTGTTCAAGGGTCATGGAGTCTAAATCTTTAGATCCCTCAATGACATAAACCACACAAACCTCAGGATTGAAGAATTTTCTCTACGACAACATCTTCAATTCTATCTTCATATCTCTTCATTTGATCACAATAGCTTTCATCCCTTGAGCCAATAATCTAAAATTAACTCATATTCTTTCATGCATACAACTTCAAAATCACATCTTATTGATTGGAGTCACAGTTTCTTCACTTTGTCAACTCCTTAGAAAGATTTTTGCAAAATCCCCCATGCTTCTTTTAACATGGTTGCATCGGCCTCCTTCTGAAATATTGAATCATCCAAATATTGATGGATGAGAGTGAGGGCTCGTTTTATCTTTCTTCCTTAATTTTGCTAGAGTATCATTCTCATTTTAAGACCCTTTTCTATAATCTCCCATATATCTTGTGAGTCAAAAATGACTTTCAAAGCCAACACGCTATATTTCATAAGTAGGTACACTTTCAACTCTTAAAAATCTAAAATACATGACCATAATTAATAAACTGACTTTCGATTTAAACACTTAATAAATTTGACTTTTACCAAACTTAATAAAGAAACATTTTAGAAAACGTAAATTAATATTTAACATAGTTATCGGAAGTAATAAGGAAATATATGAAACATATATTTCTATCTTAATATAAACGAATGCTATGTCAATTCACACTTGTTGCAATCTAATGCTTAATACTTTAGCCAAACGTTTATGAATTTCCAACACTTCATCTACATCTGTAACTGAATAACCAGAATCTTATGCTATTCCCATAATCCGCGAGGAACTCAACAGATTTGGATCACAACTATCCAACTCTGCAATACCAACTACCAATTATTATGAACATTCCAGAAGACATTACAAGGTAAAAAATGAATTAATAAATAAATTCAGAGCTAGCTTTGACTTGCCTTCATTTGTAATTGAACCCAAAATGGTCCTCATGTGCTTAACCTTTTCCTGGCCTCCATTTGCCATTGAAACCAAATGGGAGAAAATCTGTAAGAAAACAAACAATTCAAAACTTGTGGGTCAAAAAGCATACAAGTGACAGAATAATGTAAAGACACCATTGAGACTATAAGCCACCTTAAAAAGTACTCGTTGAGCATGTGAAAGTGAATTGATGTACCTTATTATCTACAAACCAAGCATAACATCATGACAACCAAGAAATCGCTGCAGACATATTCTAGCCATGATAAAGTGAACAAACTAGTGAGATAAGAACCTGATCATTGTCTAGTTTCAGTAGTTCCAGGGTCGACCTCAAAGAAAAATCTTTTGAGGGAAGGTTGGTTGTCTTCGATTCATATAAGCATCCTTGGCTCCAAATAAGTCGCTCATCCCTAGTCAAAAGAAAAAATGAGTTATACACGTAAATATGCAAGTACATTAACAAATAATTTGGTCTCCTATTGGAGTTCAAATTCAAGACCTCTCCTGGCCGCGAATAAGCTAAAGGGTGCTTGGTATTTGTAATAAATTATCATTTATTCAAGTAAAGATCAGACAAACAACATGGAAGCAAAAATTTCAGAAGTTAAAGAATTAAGAAATTAAGGTCAATACCTAAAAGCTGACCAGCAAACTGTATGCAGTCAAATTCTTGAAATTCATCCAAATTTTCTCCTGTTTTAATAAGTATAACAGGACTTTTGGTTGCTGCCACACTGCACATTGAGAGATTTTAAAAATGGAACTTTGAAATTAATGTTCAATTTGATAACCAGAATCTTCTGTAACTTACGCACTAAGAGCGCCAACACCATTTGCATGAGTCTTCATGTTAGTAAGAATGACAGCTCCATTTGCAAAACACTGCTTAAAGGC
>CATIWM010072863.1:0-15207 GCA_949671775.1 Mallotus repandus
ACATAAATGTGATTTTCCATATGTTACCTAATAATCTTATATTATAGTTATCAATCATAAGTTCATCAAATTACAAGAAGGTTTTCTCATTTTCAAATACATGATTACATCAAGTTTATTTTAATTCTTTTAACTAATATAGTTATAATTTAATATTTAATTTGATTAAATTAAATCCTTTGTTAAATGGTTGGTTTTAAACGTCCATCTCGGGCTACGTGAGATGAGGTGTGACAATATTAACCTCTAGTAGTGGGGAGAGTCCCATGTTGAGTTCACGATGGCAATGCAGGGAGCTATCAAGCTTTCTAGCATGAGGATACTATTCATAATCCCTATTGATCATGCTTGGTGATAAGTGCTAAAAATGATAGATTTTGAGCACTAAATAGTTGCATTTCATTATTAGAAATATAGGTTTTTATCTTTTAAAAGCATGATTTAGAATTATTTGCATTAAGTGTCAAGCTATAGCTAGTTAGTTATTTTTGTTATTTTATGCATTTTTTTAATTATTATACTTTTTACATTGCTTTTATGTTGATTTTGTAGGTTCCATCTTTTTAGAACACATTTTAGATGAAAGCATAGGAGATTTAAAGCATGGAGCTAATCTAGCCAAAGAAAGGGCAAAGAAAATAAAGCACAATGAAGAAGGGAGGCAAGACATGACTATGTGCTTAATTAGACATAGTCTTGCCTGATTGGAAAAAGTAAAGCCTGCAAAAGATGAAGCAGACATAGTTGTGTGCCTAAATAGACATAGTCGTGCTTGATTGCTCGTTGGTTAAAGAGGATGAAGGCCATACCGCTGTGTCATATTGGACACACAACCATGTGTACATATGCTACTCATTTTAGAAAGTAAATTTTAAGGTTTTATGGAATAATATTTAAGAGGAATTGTTTTTTTGAGAAAGAGAGAATGAGGTTGTTTTCTTTAGAGAGAAGTCTATCATTTTACTCAAGAAAATATTTTTAATTAGATTATGAATGTTTAGAGTCTATTTTTCAATCAATATATTGGATTGAAGAACAATGATTGAGAATCAAGAACATCATTAGCAATTGGAACAAAGGGGTTTTCTTCTATTATTCTTCTATTCCTAATTTTGTTTTATCATGAATATGTTTAGATTCTTCATATTTTATTTTTCTTTTCCAATTTCTATGAATAACTAAGTAGGTTAGTTAGGGTTTTAATGAACCTAGCTCATTATGAATGTAATTAGGATAAAATCATAATAAAAGGAGATGTGTTTCATAAGAGTTATTGGACCTAATGCTTGTTGTTAGCTTCATCACCCTTTGAATTGAATTAGACACTAGAGTTATTTTGAGAGATTGATTATAGTGAGAAAAGAAATAATAATCTATTAATTTAAATTGATTTAGTCGAGAGACACTTCGATATTAATATTCCATAGTAGATTGCTTAAATAAATTGATCATGATTAATTGATCATGATTAATTAATCATACTAGTAAGAGCTAAAGAATCTAGTAATGGGCATAATTGATTAATTGTGAGACATCACAATTCTAAAGATACTTCAGAAATGAAATGCCATTCATAATAAATAAGAATTTATCATTATCTCTAGATAAATCGAGCCGGGAGAATTAAACCCTAATGTCTTTAATTATATAAATTTAGTGACAAAAATTCATATTGTTTTAGATTTAACTTACTTTGTTTTACTCATTGAAATTTTTGTTAGTCTAGACAAGCAAAATATTAGGAGTAGCTCAATAATTAACACTATCTCCTTAGGAACGATATCTTTTATTACTACTTATATGATTCCATGCACTTGTGGATTACCATGCTTCAAGTTTTTAGTGTCGTTGCTGGGATATAATAGTTAATATTTAGAATAAATTAATATTGTTAGATTTAGACATTTCTTTTTTCTTTTTCTATTTGTTTAGTTTGGGAATCATTTTCTATTGTTTTGTTTATTTGTCTTTTATATACTCTTATGAGTGTATGCACTCATCGAGAACCAGAAGGAGCAAAGGTGAAATTCTAACTTCCTTGAATTCAAAAATTAAAAGAACCTTTCGCACAAGACTTAGAGGGAAAAAAGATAAAATGAATGGGGAAAATGGTAGAGGAAAGAATGACGGGGCAGGAGTGCAAGATCCACCTACTCCAAGATAAAAAAAATCAAGAAAGACCAAATGCTTAGAGAACTATACGAGACATTGTAAATTGGAATTTATACTAAGACTAAAATCATATTGCCAGAAGAAAACAAGCTAGCTATAATTCAAATGATCCAAAATTCACTTTTGTTCATCACATCTCATATAAGGTTCAATTAATCTGACTCCTAATGCTAAGAGACCTCAGATACACATAATTTTCCATTCTTTGTTTCTTTACATTGGTTAGGTCCACATCATTGAATCAGTGTAATATATAAACTTGAACGGCATATACCTCAAGTATGCCTATTTATCATTCTTGGCATGTAATGTGTCTATACATTCACAACATCTCATGCTTGACAATGAACTCTACAAAGATCTTTTAGCAAAAATATACACTAATCTCTATCCATAGCCAAAGTATATTTGTCTAAGACTCTACATGTTATTGCTTCAATAGAGAGCCAAGACCTAAATTTATTTAGAAGATTTTTGGGTCTTTAATTAAGGTCTCATTTTGCATATTAACTGGTTCATAATATATTTATTGTACACCAAGCATGCCAATATATATGTCAAAATATATATAAACATTGCATATTACAACTAACAACATAAATCAATAATTAACAATATATATATCATATATACATATTGCATACAAATATATGATGCATAAATTAGGTTGATCATGGACCTTTTGAAACCTATTTTAATCACTAAAAATATGTATGTACATGTTGTAATCAATCCATGCCTTTGGATTCTCCAAAACCTTGTATTTTTTAAGCTCTTCAAGCATACAACTTCAATCTTTATCGCATTACAAATAAAACCTTAGTATTCCAGGGGATATAAAATGATTACAACCTGTTTTTATATAATTAAATTTTAATTGCAAACTAAAGAAAAAAAAATTAATTAATGACATACTAAGAATTTCAACTATTGCAATTATTAAGATCAATGATCAACACTAATGGAAATGGCATGCACACATCAACATTAACACAACTCTTGCATTTATTTAACATATACAATATCAAGACTTACAATCAACAATAAATTTAGCATGTGTAAAGGGCAAAAGGGGGCTCTAATACCACTTGATAGAATTTGTTATGTAACTCAGACATTAGAAACATGAAACATGTATAGTGAGTACAAGTCTAAGTATGATAAAATTTCAAAAATTTTACTTATATAACCCTTCATAACATGAAGAATTCCATTTCCAAGGATCCATTTTGCATGTTATACATAGCTAAATTACAAAGCAATATATAAAATCATGAACTTAGGAAACTCTAAGTTTAAGAAAACTTATAAACTCCTAGTTTGATGAAGACAACAATAGTTATGATCTACAAGCTTTAGGTACTTTAGTTTCAACTCTTGAATCAAATATTTTATCCTTTTAAATGAAAGGCCTTTAGCTTGAAAAACCAAAGCTCCACTAAATCACCTTCTTGCTTTGATTTAATTAATGGCAATTTTCCTCTCAATTAACCCTCACAAATCCTGCACTAACTTAATCTTTTACAAGAATACTTTGGGTTTGTGTTTAGTATATGTTGTTTTTATTTTTGGTGTGTCTAACAATTAAAAATATAGGAAATTTCTTAGGTTACGTATATAGAGAAAGTAAGCACCTCATGACATCATCCATGACATTACAAGCATGCAACTTGACATAGTAAGTATACAATTTGTATAACTCACTAGTGTACAAAGAAATTTGTAGAAAATACATCTCATATATAATGTCTACATTCATTCTCTCATAATTATCAATGTGATAAATACATGTAACCTAATCTTTATTTGAAAAAGTCAAATACTTACACATTAAAGACTTAATGTACCTAATATGCCAAATTTATTTACATTAATTTTTTATGGACTTGGGCTTGGTAATTAGGCTAACACTTAGCCAAAGCCCAATCCATCAAACAAATGGGCCTAGATTAGGTTCATGAGCTTTCTTAATATTTAAAATTAATCTTTGGTCCAAAATTCTTTTGGGCTCAAGCCCAAACTACTTAGGCCATTAATCCAAGTCCAAATAGAAAAAACATATATATTATTAATTTAATACTTTAATTAATATCTCATATTAATTAAGTATAAATTAATAATTAAACCCTTACTTAAATTAGATTTCATGAAATGCTAGAATCATTGCTTAAAGCATAAATCTAATTCCATTAATCTTAATTAATTGATTAAACATTTTAATCAATAATTAGATTAATATTAATGGTGATTTGGTAAAACACTTTTAGGTGTGACTTACTAGGTCTATGTCTAATAGAATATAGATATACATAAGTTTGTTTTGTTTGTAACTGCTGATATGTATCACTTATAACAACTTTTATTGTATTTATTAACAATATATAAACAGATTGTGCCTCACTTTAAGGTTATTAAAAATCACCCATTTTCATGGTATCAGAGAAGAAATAAAAAAAATCTTTTCAATCATGACCTCTTCTTTCTCTTCTTCCTCTTCTTCTTCATCATCCTTGCTTTCTTCTTCCTCTTCTTCTTTAATGGACACAACAACAACTGCTGTAAACACCAGCTCTTCACTCTCTTCTTCAAATGTTATGAATGTTCACAATATTAAAAATCATATCCCTAAAGTTCTTGATTTCTCAAACTATCTTTTCTGGAAGACTTTGTTTGTTAATATTCTTTGTTGTTATCAAGTCTATGATCATATTGATGGTTCTTCATCTTGCCCTTCACAGACTTAGACTGATTCAAATGGCATTGTTTTTGTTAATCCTGCTTATCTCCTATGGAAATAAGTAGACTATGTAATTCTTTCTTAGCTACATGCAATAATCTCCTTTGAGATTCTTAAACATATTCTTCATCCTGGTGAACCCTTGATTGCATATGAGATCTGGAGTCAGTTTGCAAATCTTTTTCATAACCATGTTAATGCAAAATATCTACAACTTAAACTTAGTTTTAATCAAGCATCTGAAGGAAATTACTCAATGATGGAATATATGAATCATGTCAAATTTATATCTGATTCATTATACTCTATTGGTCATCCAATTGATGACAATGATCTCATTTTACAGATACTTGCTAGTCTTTCTTCTGATTATTCTAATGTTGTCACTATGATGTTAGCTCGAAAGCCACTTCCAACATTTCTAGAGTTACGTTCATTCTTATTAGCTTATGAAAGTCGCCTCAATGATAATTCAAACACCATATCTACTAATATATCATAAGTTTTTCTAGTATCATGAGGTCGAGGCACTTACAATCGTGGTAATTAGCGCAGTAGTAATCCACGTGGTGGATGTCAAGGGGGGTGGCGACCTAGCTACTCTAGTGTTAGGAATCAAGGATACATGCCTCCTTTTCCTTCAAGTGGCTGTGGTTTTTATGGATCACCTTCTCATGGCAGACATAATTTTTCTACAAATTTTTCTCCACGTCAACCATGGAATACAAGTTCTCATTTTCTTATGGTCCTTCTACTTCTCACTCCATCGAATCAATTCTTGGTGAAAGTCCTGTGCAATGTCAATTATATGATAAGTATTATCATATTGCAAAGAACTATCCTCAATAATCTACTAGTCTCAGTGACAAACAGTCATATACTGGCATACATCTACAAGAGCCAAATCCCTCAGTTTCTACATGGTTAGCTGATACTAGTGCTACTCACCATATAACTCATTCCACAGGTACTCTTGATTCATTCACTCCTTACACTGGTTTTGATAATGTTAAAATTGAAAATGGTTCTCAACTTCCCATTACTCATATTGGACAAAAGAAGATTATTGGTTTTAATTCACAATTTTCATTGAAAAATTTTCTTGTTATTCCTTCTCTTACTCACAATCTTATTTTTGTTCGTCATTTTGCACATGATAATAAGTGTGATATGATTTTTTACTCTAATGGTTTATATGTGAAGGAACTAACAACACAGACTCTTTTTTATCGTTACAATAGTCGCAGACCTCTTTATCCATTAACTAGTCCTTCTACTATTATCTCATCACCTCAAGCCTTTTTTACTTCCAAAGTTCCATTGTTGTTATGGCATAGGTGACTAGGTCATCCAGGGTCTTCAATTTTGTCTAAGTTTCTTAGTTTAAATTCTTATATTTGTTCTATACGCCAGTCAAATTTTAATTATAATGCTTATAAACTTAGTAAGCACATTAAACTTTGTTTTTCTGAGTTCAATAATGGTGCAACTTGCCCTCTTTCTATCATTCATTTAGATGTTTGGTATTCTCATGTATCTTCTTTTTTTGGGTATCGATATTATGTTCTTTTCTTGCATGGTTATTCTAAATTTTGCTGGATTTACCCTTTAGAGCATAAAAGTGAAGTCTTTGATAAATTTTTCCAATTTAAAAAGGAAATTGAAAATCAATTTTCAATGACTATAAAATAATTCCAATGTGATGGAAGGGGTGAATTTCCGAATAATAAGTTCCAAAAATTATTTCAAGATAGTGGAATTGTCACTCATATTTCATCCACAAACCTTGGAACAAAAATGGAATGGTTGAACAAATGCATCGTACTTTGTTAAATATAGTTAGAGCTATGCTGATTTGGGCTAATTTCCCTTCTTAATTTTAGGTTGAAGTCTTGTGCTGCTGTCTATGTTCTCAATCAAATACCACATAAATCCATTGCTTTTAATGTTCCTTTTGAGATATTGTTTTGTAAATAGCCAAATATTGCAAGCCTCTAGGTGTTTGGGTCTCTTTGCTATGCTAACATCACTCATCCAATGCCTCATAAGTTAGCACCACGATCCAGATAATGTATTTTCATTGGCTATGCTGTCAATATGAAAGGCTATTGTTATTATGACTTAGCAACTGGCAAGGTTTATACATCCAGACATATGACTTTTGTTGAGGATGATTTTCCATATTCCTTAATGGTCGACTTTGCAGTGGTGTTTACATAGATAGCAGTTGACTTTGCAGTGGTCTATGGAGTATCAACACCACTTTTGCAGTATTGAAAGGAAAATATTGCAAACATCCTCTAGAGCTCTATTTTCTTATCCTGATTTGTATCAAAGTATTGTTAGAGGTTTGCAATATTTAACTTTCACTAAACCAAATTTAAGTTATGCAGTTAATTTGGTTTGTTAATTTATGCACAATCCGTAAAAATCTCATTGGCAATTAGTGAAAATATCCTTCGTTATGTTAAAGCAACAGTCACTTATGGTTTGCCTATTCAAGCAACTTCTTTAGATACTATCAGTGCTTATAGTGATGTTGACTGGGCTAGTTTTCTAGATACAAGACAATCAACAATAGGTTTATGTGTTTTTGGGCAATACATTGGTCCCTTGGTGTGCCAAAAAATAACACATGGTTTCAAAAAGTAGCGTTGAATCCAAATATCGCGCTTTGGTTGTAGTAGTTGTTGAAATATCTTGGTTACAATCGATTTTGAATAATCTATATTTCACTCCTCGACTGCTAATTAAAGTCTTTTATGATAATATCTTTGCTACCTACCTTGCCACAAATCCAATAAATCATGCAAGAACCAAACATTTGGAAGTGGATCTTCATTTTATAAACGAAAGAGTACGCTAGGGAGATATTTTGGTTCAGTTCACCATATCCCTAATTATAGTCAGCTTACAGATATCTTTACAAAAAGTCTATTAACAACTTCATTTTGTACTTTGAGAAATAATCTGGGCATCACTTCCCATGCCCAGATTGAAGGGGGTTAATAAAATATAGATATACATAAGTTTGTTTTATTTGAAACTGATGATATGTATCACTTGTAACAACTTTTATTATATTTATTAACAATATATAAACAAAGGGTGTGCCTCACTTTAAGGTTATTGAAAATCACCCGTTTTCAAAGTTTAATTGGCAATGAGAAAATAATAACAACACTTGATATTATTTGAAACTCCTTTCAAATCTAAATGTGAAAATCCCAATTATACACATTTAGTTCTCATAAGTTGTATATGTGTATATATATATAACTTCCTTAAGAATGGTGCCTCTATTTTTAAGTTTTCAAAAATGAATTAGTTAGCTATCATTCTTAAGAGTTCATGGTTTTCTAACATTTAAAATCTCTGTAAATTTTCTTAAAATCTATGAGTTTTTTTATGGATTTTTCATTTATTCCATTAATAAATACCTTAACTTAGTAATATGTTTATTCTTTTTGCTTAACTTTCATCTTTTATTTTAACTTATAAGAATTACGTTGAGTTTAGAGTGTGACAGTTATACGATGTTTAATTCTATCATATGTTTGATATGTAGCTTTGACAAGGTTCATTACTTAAGGATAAGCAAAAGTTTATGTGTGGGGGAATTTGATATATTCCAATTTTGGATATATTTTGAGTTATATTTCTAGAATGTTTATTGAATTATTTTGTAGTTAAATGTTAATTACTGCAAGAAATTAAGTTAGGTTAGGATTATAGTCAAATAATCATTAATTACACAAGATTTGCGGTTATTTCTAGTGTGTGGGATTAGGTTTAGGATGCATAATCCATTTAGGAATATGTTTTGCATATGTTAATCCTATTTTACGTAGGATTAGGTTTTTACTTTATGTATTTGATTTATATTCTATCAATTTTTTGCAAGATTAAATCATGTTAAGAGTTGACATGGACACTTAAAGAACACGAATCAAGCCAAAAGGAATAAGGAAAAAGCATCCTAGAGGTAAGCACACGAGTGGCAAGTTTTAGCATGATTGTGGTTAGGAGCCTAGTAGCAAATTAAGCTACACAGCCCTAAGCATGGCCTTGAGATAGAGGAAATTAATATGGCACAGTTATGCAAATTGTACATGTTGATTCGTAAAAAGACTTGTATGGGCATGTGTCATACCTCAAAATTTGACAGTCTCCAATTGCAGTCCGATGATAAAAGCATACTTTATGCAAAATGATAAAATAGTGCATGTTGAATGAGTCCACACGACAAAAAAAAAAAAAGAGAGAGAAAGAAAGAGAGATTAGGGGACAATAATAGGGAACAAAATAAAATTAATGGTCCCCTAACAAATTAAGTGAATAGAGGACTAATTAAATAACCGTCTCCTATTCTCTTTTTTTTTTCAATAGGGGATGATTTTGGATAAGGAAAAATAACTCTAGCTTTGGAGACAAATTTTTTTATGTCTATTGAAGCTTTTTTTTCAATAGAAGACAATTGTTTAATACAATAGGGGATGATTAATTTTAACATCCCCAATTCTTCGTGATTGATGGAATAAGGGATGATTGTTTGATACAATAGGAGATAATTAATTTTAATGTCCTCAATTCTTCCTAATTGATGGAATAGGGAATGACAAATTACTAAAATTTAAGACCCCATAAAACATAAATTTTTAATGACAACATATTATTTTTGTAAATTTAAGAAAAATATTTAAAAATATTATCATTTGTTAAAATTTATAAAAATTATCTTATAAAATTCTATTATTTTACTCTTATTTTATATTTTTAATATTTTAATTAATTAATTTTCTAATTTATTTAAAGAATTTTTATTTATTTATGTCCCTAATATCTACCCAATTCTAGGAATGTAACCAAGCCGAGTGGCTCATGATTTGCTCATGAGTGCATATAATTTGTTGAAATTTGTTGAGCATCCACTTTTATGTGTTTAAATTTCTAGAGTTCAATTGTGATTTTTTTTAAAAAAAAAGTTTATTTACAAGTGAGTATTTCTTGCGTGTTTCGTTGTTTCTTGAATTGAGAAAATTTTGTTCATTTTAGTATCTTTGTTTATATGACCAAAGTCTGAAAGTGTTATTTTCCTTACTGATGTAGCAATACAAGGAAAACCATCAATGGCAGTTATTGATTCATTAGCTTTGTTCAAGGTAAGATTCTTCAGACACTCTATTGAGTTTAGAAACCTTATGTTATTGATACTTACGTTATTATTATCCTGAAAATTTTCAATTGTATGCATACATTAGATTTATTAAAAGAAAACCCAGAAGTTATGTTTATGAGTTGTAAGTATAATTGTTGATTTTGTTCATGTAAGTTTCACAGTAGACATCTTCCAATTCTTTGATATGATCTCTTTCTCTCCTATCATCATTTATGTAGCTTTTGTCTACCATTTCCATCTAGATGACATTTGGTATATATATATAATGGACGGTTACAGATCTATCATCACTTATGCATGTATTATGATCTTTAAATTTGCATTTTAAACATTGTTAATTAAGAATGGACAAAATGGTAGCTACTTATGGTAATAGTGATAATAACATTTGATTAAACCTTCCTATAAAGAGTTGTTCATTCTGTGTTGGTGCCTTTATTTTTTCTTTTTGCACTTATCTGTTTTATGCCACTGATTTTCAAGATTTTATTTCAAATATTTGTTAATTATTTTTTCTTTTTTTTAATAGGGATGAAGAGCGAGACAATTGATTGTGATTTTATATCTTACTCTGTAATCTCTACAAGAATGAATACTTTATGCTCTCTTATGCATTTACATTTATGCTACTATTTAATTTTTACTTCTTAACATTTAAGACGTATTATTATCAATATTTCTGAAACTTTTTTATTTGGTGCTGAAAATGTGTTTTAAATTGTTGTATACTTTAGGATTAATTTAAGTATTTGTCATAGAAATAACTGATTGACATATTATTTTAATGTGTCTTCGGGTACATAAAAAATCTAATGGGTACAAAGGATATTATAAAAATCGGTTGAAATTTGACTTCAACAATTAAAATCACACGTCGAGAGCTATATAGGGGAGAGTATCTATAAAGTATGGGCCTTTTAAGAGTAACAATTGTATTATTTTATAATAGTTTATATTATTTTTGTAGTTTTACTTAAATTTAAACTCATAAAAATTTATTGTATTAATGAAATAATATAATTAATATTAATTATTTCAAATTATTTTAACATTAGTACTGAGATGATAAAAGGAAAACTATCATTAAATTAGTAAATAATAAAAAAATTACAAAATAAATAAAATATAATTATTTAGATGAATTAAAAAAGTTCCCAAGCATATTAGACACTCGACGTCCCTACTTATGGGGATGACTTTCATCCCCATTATAAGGGATGACATGTCATTCCCTAGCATCTTGGGGATGATTGTCATCCCTTTTTATAGGGACAGCAGTCGTCCCCAACTTAGGGGACAACAATAGTCTTTTAAGATGGGGGACGACTATCATTCCTTGTAATAGGACCGACATTTGTAATTTCGTCCCCTAAAAAATTGATGACGGAGGTAATAGAAATGGCAGGTAGGGATAAATAAAATAGTCTTCAAAACTATTAGGACGATTTTTTAAGATTTATGAGACAATTTTACTTGTATTTTTATTTTTTTTTTTAGTGCCATTTGTTAAAATCACAATCTAACTTTTCTATCAAATTTACCCAGAATGTTTCAGTGTTAGCAAAATCAACCATTTGTTAAAATGCATTTTAATGGACAGTTGACATATTCATTAGTGGAGTTCATTTTTTGACACGTTAGATCTATAGGTATTGAGTGGATTTGAGTAGTTATATATTAAAAAAAAATTAAAAAAAAAACCTAATCTTTTTTATTAAACTTACAAAATGAATCCTGATAAAATATTTAAATAATTTTATTTAAAATTTTAATAAATTATTTAAATAATTTTAATGAAAATAATAGAAATAAGTGTAAAATTTAATGTTTTATTATTAATAAAAGACTTTATGATCTAAAAAATTTAAATCTTTTTAATTTATTGCGATTTTAACACATTTTTTAAATCCTGACAAAAATATTTATATTTTACAAATTTGTAGCGACTATGGCCCAAAATTGATTTTAAGCTATAATTGCTAACATGGCATCTTCTGCTACATATTGATCTTGATCTTGGGCCTACTGCTACATATTCTACGTATTATTGATCTTGGGCCTGCTGCTACATATTCTACGTATTTATATAAAAAGACTAAATATTTTTTATTTATACCAATTTTGTCCCAAATTTTTAAATTTAATATAAGTATCTTAACTTTTCTAAATACATTAAAATTTTATTATTAAATATATAATATTTGATAGTTAACTACAATATTTAAATTACCAATTATTTTTATAATTTAAAAAAATTTTAAACATACATAATACATTTAACATTAAAATATATTAATCTAATTACTAAACTTTTAATTATTAAATTATTTGAAAATAAAATAATATTTACATAATTAATAACTGAAAGTATTATTAAAATTAAAAACATAATAATACATTTATTAAAAAGTCTATCAGTATTATATTATTTATTAAATTTTGAACACATGAATTTAAATTTAATACATATAATAATGCTTTTCAACTTTATATACATGTAAAGACATATATTTATGGTTATTAATCATGTCAAATAATTTATTTTTTAAATAATTTATTAATTACATTGATATATTTTAGTATTAAATATATATTACACATTTAAAAATATTTAAATAATAAATAATTTAAATATTATAATAAGAAATAATTTAAATATAAATTATGTAAACATTTTATTAATTATTAGTTATTAATTATATAAATATTATTTTATTTTGAAATAATTTAGTAATTAGATTAATATATTTATTATTAAATATATGATGTATATTTTTAAATTTTCTATAAATTATTAGAATAATTGATAATTTAAATATTATTATTAACTACTAAATATTACATATTTAATAATAAAATATAATATACTTAAAAAATAACATATTTATGTCAAAATTAAAAAAAATAGTACTAAATTACTAAAAGTAAAAAAAATATTTGGTCTTTTTATGCATATATGTAGTTGATGTGGCAGTAGATCCCACATCAATAGTGCCATATAGATGCACTCAGTTTTGGACAAAATAAATTTTGGACTATAATTACTATAAATTTGTGAAATTTTAAATTTTTGCCAAAGATTTTAAAAATAGAGTAAACTTGTAACAACTCCAAATAGTTTGGATTATTTAAACCAATAGACCTTAATAAAATATTCTTAAGTATTTAAAATTTTATAAAATTTACAAAACATAATTTAACATAAATTTTAAAATTGGAAAAGTATAAAAATATTCAAACAATGTACTAAAAAAGAAGAAATTATTATTGTAAAAACAAAATTATTTTTGTGATTAATTCTGCTCCAATATAATAAAAACAAAACTGAAACTAATTCATAGAACAACTTATTTTTATCATTACATTTATGTATTTTATTACAAAAAATTTCTTACTATTGTTTTGAATTTTTGATATTTTTATTACAGAAACATAAATATGAAAATTTTCATAATAAAATACATACATACAAAGATAAAAATATTTTTTATAAATTAATTTTAATTTTAATTTTATCAAATTGGAGCGAAATTAATCACAAAAATAATTTTATTAGTTAATAACAATAGGTTCTCCTTTTTCAATATAATTTTTGACATATATATTATTATACTTTTTGATTTTAAAATATGTTAAATTACGTTTTATATTTTTTATAAAATTTTTAAATATCTAAAAGTATTTTATTGATAATAAAGCATTGAATCTCACAATTATTTCTATTATTTATTTTACTAAAAATATTCTAATAAATTTAATAAATTTTCAATTCTTAGTTTTGAATATTTTATTAGGGTTTATTTTACAAATTTAATTAAAAAGTTAGATTTTCTTTTTATATAATTATTCAAATCCTATCAACACTTGTAGACTCCAAGTATCGGAAAATAGGCTCCACTAACAAACATATTAATTATCTATTATATATATTTTAATAGAGGTTAATTTTATTAACTTTTTAAATATTGTCCATAAATTTACTGATTTTATTTGTAAGTGGTATAAAAGATTAGTGCTTTTTTTGCATACTTTCGCTGAAATTTAGTTCAAACATAATATGATTGTAATAAAGATTCTTTTAACTATTTTCCTTAAAAAAAAATCTTTTAACTATTTTTCATTTTAGTTTTATTTTATTTTTATTAATTTAAAATTTGTTTTTAGCACTTTACCTGCTTGAGCTTGTGGGTGCTTACCAATATTGTCTTCAATAGATTAAATAGAATTAAAAAGTATAAAATAAAAATTTAAAACTAGTGGGTAAAAAAAATCAAAAATTAATAATATAATATTTGACAGTAAAATTATGCATTCAACCTTTTCTCTATCCTCATTCTGTTTCTTATATATACTCTACATGTTTGAGAGTATTTGTATTCAGGGATGAGCAAAATCCGACTGTCCGATTTTTCCAATCAGAACTGAACTAATCGTATTCGGATTGATTGTTGTTTTTATACATTTATAAATCTTCGGTCGAAACCGAACCTGACCGAATAACCGAAAATTATTATTAATAGATATATTTTTACAAGTAAATTTTAACAATACGACACATATGGCACATTAGTGAGGCATCTATAAAATTTATATTAAGTTGTCAATTCAAATCCCACAACCTATATTCTTTTTTAATGAGCAAAGAAATGAAGCGTCAGTTCTGTTTAGCTAGTAAGCATTTTATTATTTTTTGTTTTATTTATTTATTTTCTTATATTTTTTATTAACTCAAAAATTGAATCGTCACCCAACTAAAAACTTTTGATTCAGTTTAATTTTAAATTTTTAAAAAATTAAAAACTCGAACCCACTCATTGCTCACCCCTGTTTGAAATTAATTGCACTTGTCTATTACGATATTATATGTGTTGAATAAACTTAAAAATAACAAAATTTGGAGTAAAATAAATTTACGATAAAAATTTGAAAAATAATAAAATTAAAATTAAAAACTATCAAAAATTAATTATATAAAATTAAAAGTGAAACTATGCATCAGCCTTAATTATATTAATTAATTATATAAAAACTATGCATCAGCCTTCTCTTTTTATTTTTCTCATAGTCAAAGATGCGGGGTCTACACGCATAACTTGGAATATATTTAAACAAGGTCAAT
>CATIWM010072890.1:0-10582 GCA_949671775.1 Mallotus repandus
GTGCAGATTAACACCTGCAATGGTTTCTACTGTGAGAACTTCAAACCCAACAAGGATTACAAACCCAAAATGTGGACAGAAAACTGGACTGGCTGGTAAGTCACACAGATGATAAAACAGATCAAAATTTGGTTTTTGTAAATTTTCTTGTGTGATTATATCTTAAAATCATTGTTTTGCTTCTATTCATCACTTTATCTTCCCACCAGGTACGCACAATTTGGTGGTGCAGTCCCTTATAGGCCAACTGAAGATTTGGCATTTTCGGTTGCAAGGTTTATACAGAATGGTGGTTCCTTCATGAACTATTATATGGTACTTGAAACCTTTCAAAGGAAACTCATTTTATCATGGTTTTAAATGAAGGGCTTGCTAATTTTTCTCTTCTCTGTTTTCTGCAGTACCATGAAGGAACTAACTTCAGCCGAACTTCGGCTGGTCTCTTTATTGCTACTAGCTATGATTATGATGCTCCAATTGATGAATATGGTATGTACCACAGTCCACAGAGTAGGTTGTGCTAAGCTGTCTTATTACCACCTAGTGATCATTGCACACATTAATGGCTCTACCTACTATACAGTATATATTCATAAATATCATATAAAGTACAAGTGCAACTTGGCTGGCAACATTTGATATTCTTGTGTGGATAAAGTTAAGAGCAAAATGTATTTACTAAATTCTGTCAAACAAATATGTAGTCAATGGTGATCTGATGTCGAGACCCCTAATTTTATATCAGGATTGACAAGGGATCCAAAGTGGGGACACCTGAGAGATTTGCATAAAGCCATCAAGCTATGTGAACCTGCTTTAGTCTCAGTAGATCCCACAGTAAAATCACTTGGTAGTAATCAAGAGGTAAACACAAATTATATATTGTAGATATTAATAGCTTCTTTTCTGCTTTTTTCTTGTGCGACCTTAGTCCCCATTCTATACTTGTTTTCTGTAGGCTCATGTATTCCAGACAAAGTCATCATGTGCAGCATTCTTGGCAAACTATGACACAAAGTACTCTGTGAAAGTGTCATTTGGAAATGGGCAATATGATTTGCCACCCTGGTCTGTCAACATTCTCCCTGATTGCAAGACTGCAGTTTTTAACACTGCAAGGGTAAGATATTTGCTTTAGCTTAGGGATTGACAATGACAGCTCCTTTACTTTGGTTTCACTTCAGAATTTGTGCCGTTAAGCATTATAGAAAGGACTCAAAAGAATGAACTTAACACTGGATAGAAAATTTCTGTACAGCTTGGTGCCCAAAGCGCACAGATGAAGATGACACCTGTTGGCAGTGCACTTTCTTGGCAATCATACATTGAAGAAGCTGCTACTAGTTATGCTGATGATACAACTACACGGAAGGATTGTGGGAGCAAATAAATGTCACAAGGGATGCTTCAGACTACTTGTGGTATATGACAAAGTAAGTGTATATAATCATTTTGGTCTGAACTTCATATTCAGATTTGTGCAATTTCTCTTGCTTACTGGGGTTCTTCCTTGCTGTTTCAGTGTAAATATAGATTCTGATGAAGGGTTTTTGAAGAATGGAGATGAACCACTTCTCACAATTTTGTCAGCTGGCCATTCTTTGCATGTTTTCATCAATGGTCAGCTAGCAGGTGGATGCAATATGGTACTGTTAATTAAATCGTCTTAATGAGTTTTAATGTTCAGTTGTACTAAATTGTCGTTTTGTTCTTATTTCAGGAACTGTGTACGGGTCATTAGAGAATCCTAAGCTAACATTTAGTCAGAATGTGAAGTTGACTGCTGGTATCAACAAGATTTCTCTGTTAAGTGTTGCCGTGGGTCTTCCGGTTAGTGTTCTCACTTCACTTTGCTTATTTATTTATTTTTCTGTGAAAACTTTTGTACCCAATTCTATTCTTGTATGGGGTAATCTCAGAATGTTGGCTTACACTTTGAAAAATGGAATGCTGAATCACATTGAAGGGTCTGAACAAGGGCACGATAGACCTGTCAAGTTGGAAATGGTCTTATAAGGTATGTTTTCCATAGTTTTCCTGCTGTATATGTTTGGTTTCTACTTTTCTTGCTCCTGACCATCTTATTTTCATGTCCCTAATTAAACAGATTGGTCTGAAAGGTGAAGCTTTAAGTCTCCATACTGTCACTGGGAGCTCATCAGTTGAATGGGTGGAAGGATCACTGTTGGCTAAAAGCCAACCACTATGCTACAAGGTAGGACTTATTTTGATGCTCAGTTTGTTGCTTTGGAAAAAGGAATAGATGCATGAAGTTTTGTCAGAATTCAATTATTATTGCAATGTTTCCAGGCTACTTTTGATGCACCAGAAGGCAATGACCCACTATCTTTAGACATGAGTAGCATGGGAAAAGGCCAGATATGGGTGAATGGTCAGAGTATAGGGCGTCATTGGCCTGGATATAAAAAAGCTCGCGGTAGTTGCAATGCTTGTAACTATGCTGGAACTTATGATGATAAAAAATGCTGAAGCAATTGTGGAGATCCCAAAGATGGTGAGAAAACTTTCACCTGCCTGTTCTGCTGTAATTTCTTGATCTTTGGATAACAATACTAATGACATCATTGTTAGGTACCATGTTCCACGCTCATGGCTGAACCCGAGTGGGAATCTATTGGTTGTATTTGAAGAATGGGGGGGTTGAACCAAGTGGGATTTCTTTGGTTAAAAGAACTACAGGAAGTGTCTGTGCTGACATATTTGAAGGACAGCCGGCACTAAAGAACTGGCAGATGGTAGCCTTGGGCAAATTCAACCATCTGCAATTAAAGGCTCATTTGCGGTGTCCTGGGCAGAAAATCTCTAAAATTGAATTTGCGAGCTATGGAATGCCTTAAGGGACATGCGGGAGCTTCCGAGAGGGGAGCTGCCATGCCCACAAGTCATATGATGCTTTTGAAAATGTATATACTAATAAATGAAAACTAATAATTTTTTATACTAATAAATGAGAACTAATAATTTTTTAAAGGCTTAGTTTATGAGTATATTCCTGATACATTAACAGTGATAACATGATGAGCTCCTTGCAGAAATGTGTTGGAAAACAGTCTTTTTCAGTAACTGTGGCTGCTGAAGTTTTTGGAGGAGGTCCTTGTCCTGCCAGCTCCAAAAAGCTTACAGTTGAGGCAGTGTGCACTTGAAGTCTCAAAGAACCGATAATCTAACAGAATAAATGAAATTCCAGATAATTACTTCATGTTTTCAGTACATAAATGATTTGTTACATCATTTATAAGGTTGCAAAATTATGCATCCAGATTACCACATTGTCAAGATTGGAGGTCTCTGCCGGAGACCAAAGGGGCATATAGAAGCGCATACCACACACAGTTTCAGTACGGGCGAAGCCAAATGTGGATTGTGAAGTGGTTGGGAAGGTGGCCTCACCATGTACATAACATATAGATACAAGCTAGCTATTTTTGAGCTTACTGGGGTTTCTACTATTACTATAGCCATAGTGCTTTTCCATTGTAAGAATAAAATTCAAGAGAATAATAATATCGGCTCTGTGATACCATTTGGATTGCATTGTCATCAATTGATCAATTCTAGCTGGGAATTTTCTACTCAAGACTATTCTTTATTCTTCTTGTATCAATTTTCTACTCAAGATTATTCTTTATTCTTCTTGTATCAAGTTTCACCATTCCACAAAATGGCTAGCCTTCAGAGGGTAGGGTCAGGGGTCCGAGCCACCGGTGATGTATTAATAAAATAAAATTCTAACTTTATACATGACTTGTAAATCAAATGAGAGTGTCTAGTCTATTTAAAACGGATTGTAAAACATCTTGCCACAAAATCAAAGTATTTAGTTAAAAATATGGTTCGATCTCTTAACTCTCAGTCCTATATGTCTTTCAAAAAAGAAAGGGGTCATGCTTCCTGCCATTTGATTCCTAGCAAAAACTACAATTTTTCTCTGCCCAAACTACTGACTAGGAAGATTTTTATGTAATATGGTGTCGCACCATAGTTCCGCGTCCATCGCTTAATACGGCATGTCGCATTTCTCCGAGTTGATGACTTTTTTTTGTTTTTGAAAAAGAGAGTTGATGACATGTTGAAATTAAATGATTTAAACCGCATAGTCGTTTAGCATGCAAAACTCCTACTCGTTCCACACCCTATCCACCCGACCCGTCGTTCGAACTTCGAAGTGGTGTCAAAATGAGAAGAGTATTTTATTCTCAAAAAAAAAAAAAATGAGAAGAGTATTTCATCCCAAATACTAATGTTCCTTCTCAATGTATTATGCACTGTAAAATAAGTAATTTATACCTATTATATTTAATAAAAAAACTAATAAATGCGTTATATAGAATTATCTACTCAATATAAAATATACATTCAATAAATGAAATGTTTTTGAATTTTTTTTTGACCAAAAAATGTTTTTGAAATTTTCGTGATACATATTTAAAAAGGTATGATATGTATCAATATTTGTTAGTTCAAGTGATAAAAAATTTAAATTTTTTAAATTAAGATATAGATTCTAATCTTATGTAAAAAACAATGTTGAAAAAACTTTAACCCTTATAACTACTGGATCTCCATTACACCATGACTCATATATATATCTGTATATATATTTCAAACTTTTCTCAGAATTTAGCCATTTATTTTAAGGGGTGTATTCAATTATGATTTTTAAAGACTTTGATAGATTTTAAAAGTTATGGGTATTCAATCATAACTTCTAAAGATTCTTTAAAAGTTAAAGTGTATTTAATAATAATTTTTATAAACTTAAAAAAATTTATAAAAGTTAAGGAGTATTTAATTAAAATTTTTAAAGAATTGATAAAAATAAATTTATATTTAAAAAGTCATGAATTTTTATGGATAATGAAATTTTGTAGACTTTTAATGACGTTGAATGATTTTTTCTATTATGTTAACTTACAAAAGTTATTCATCTTTTCTCAAGACTTTGAATGACTTTCAAATATGATACTTTATCAACGAGTGACGGACTTAAAGTGCCACAAGATAATCTACTTATTATTATTTCAATTTATTTTTACTTTTTTATATGTGTTTTATTTTTGTTTATTATATGTATGTTGGTAAATTTTTTTAATGGATTGTGAAAAAATCTATTAGCTAAAAAAAATTCTTTGATATGGTTTTTTATTTGAAATTAATAAAATAAATATCCTAATTATTTTTTAAAAATTAATTAAAGACATCTGCTTTTAATTATTATTTTAAAATTTTTATTTTTATTATACAAAAAAAATTAATTTATTAGTTTAAAATATGTATATTAAAATCAATAAAAGTTGTCCAATGTCAATAAAAATTATAAAAAATCTTTTAAAATAAAGTCTATAAAAGTTATTAACAAATTCATAAACTCTATAAAAGTCTTCTAAAATAAAGCCTATAAAAGTCATTAAAAAGTCTACAAACTCTACAAAAATCATTCATTTAAAATAGTCTATAAATATATATAAAAATTCTAATTGAATACACCTCTTAAAGAATACTATAGCGTTCATATAATGCCTTTTGTTTTTTAATGTTATATATTTATTTTCAATATCTTGAATCTCAATTCCCGTTGGAAAAGGGAAATTTTGGTGGGGATTGGATGATCAACTTAATTATGGAGGCACACAATGATTGGAAACTTAGGACATGTTCTTATATATGTTTCTTCTATCCTTTTGATTTATTTGGTTACAATCCTTCTATGTCATTTTTTTTGGCAGACCAAGGACAACTTGGCATTAACTTTTTTTTATTCTTCTCCTACAAATCTTATAGAGCATCTTTGAATTATCTTTAAATTGATTTTTTTTAAAATATTAACCAATAAGAAGATATTAAAAATAATCAATCATTTTACTTTTTTTTTTTCAAATAAATGTGAAAGTTTCAAAAATAAAATTTATTCATTTACAAGAGTTTAGAAGGTACGTTAATAATAATAATAATAATAATAATAATGATGATGATGATGATGATAATGATGATGATGATGATGATGCAGTGAGCTAATGTGAATAGCAAGACTGATACACAACAAACTATTACAAAAAGATAAACAGATATCTAAAAAATTAACTACTAAATTGTTGTATTATTTCTTGAATAATTGAAACAATAGAATAACACTATATATGTATAGGGAGATGCAGGCATACCAGCTCCAAGTTAAACAAAAAAAAAAAAAAGGGAAAATCAAATTAAATACTAGATAAAAATTCTAAGCTAAATATTATATTAAATAAAAAATAATAATAAATTATTATTATTATTGTTAGATAGTGACTAACATAGGAAAGTTCGGTAGTCTCTGTTAAAAAAAAAAAAGGTTTGGTAGTCTTAAATAATGTTTTTTTTTAACAACTATTCTTAAATAATTTTGATAGATGGTTTTGTTTACCAATACTCTCTCTCTCTCTCTCTCTCTCTCTACATATATATTTTGGACAAAAATATATATATATATATATCTTTTATTTAATAATAAAAATAAACTTATGATGTACTTTTCTCCCGTAACATTCTTCTTTTATCTTTTAACTGCAAAATCAACAATTGCTTTTCCCCACTAAATTTTTTTATATTAGGATTTGACAGAATTCAAAAAATTCTGGTACCCTGTTACTGTTACTTTTACTTTTTTTCCTTCTTATTTTAATTATTTAACTATTAGTATATAGGTGGTTTCTAACTTTTTTGAGCTGAATTATTAGATTAGCCGTTTTACAAATAATTAATATATAAAGCTTTACCGTGTATGTTTGTTTGGAGCTGCTAAATTGGGATTGGTCCGTGATGATTAATCATGTGTATCGAGAGGCTAATTAAGTTGCTGGTTTCTTTGCAAATAAAGCTTTAGATCTTCAGATGGGTATTAAGGTGCTCGAAGATGCTCCTAACGAGCTTCATCACTTGATGTCTATGGATGAGTTAGGTGTGGCTTGGCTGCGCACAGTGGTAGCTTCTTAGTTTTTCTCTATTTTTGCTTTTGGCCTCCGTCCTCCCTTGTATTTAAAAAAAATATATAAAATAATCTAATTATCTAATTACAAAATTAAAATTTTTTTTTATCAATCACTCTTCTGTTATTATTTTGATATTATTATTATTATTATTATTATTATTATGTTAAAAAAAAATATATAAAAAATGATAAGTACTATCCTAATCTAAGTTAAATTCTTGTATCCTGTTACTTTTACTTTTTTTTTTCCTTCTTATTTTAAGTATTTAACTATTAAATTTATTAGTATATAGGTGGCTTCTAACTTTTTTTAGCTGACTTATTAGATTGGCCATGTTACAAATAATAAATAAATAAAATAATCTAATTACAAAATTTAAAATTTTTATTTATCAATCACTTTTTTGTTATTATTTTGATATTATTATTTTTATTATTATTATTGTTATGTTATAAAACAAAATATAAAAAATGATAAGTACTATCCATTTTTATTACTGGAAATTGAAAGACAGTCAATCTAACTTAAATTCTTGTATTCTGTTACTTTTCCCTTTTTCCCTTTTTATTTTAAGTATTTAACTATTAAATCTGTTTGTATATTGGTGGTTTCTACGGCAAACTTAAAATTCAAATTGAAAGACATTTAATATAACTTAAATTCTTATATTTTGTTACTTTTACGTTTTTTCCTTTTTATTTTAATTATTTAACTATTAAATCTATTTGTATATAGGTGGTTTCTACGGTAAACTTAAAATTCAAAACACAATTTAGATAATTTTTAAACTCTAATCTAAGTTAAATTTCAAAAAAGTTTAATCCATATTACCGCCTGCATTTCTACTTATAAATACAATGTTAAATTCAGAATAACTAAAAACAAAGGCATCAAAGTGCATGGTCGCATGTATTGCTGCTTTGAAATTTTGGTCGACATTTTTGGCTCTTCAATTCTTCCTACTTAAACTTATCTCACGTACATCTCTACATCTTCTATTTAATTTTAAAATTTCTTTTGATGGTAACTAATAATAAAGGCAAATTTTTGTCTATACCGGGTGTATTACATCCAATGGTTAGATTTGTAACAAAAAAACATGTGTCTCATATTCAATGACTAAATGTGAATCACTTGATTATTGTGCCACAAATTCTATCTTTGAGTGTAATACACCTAATGTAGACAAGAATCTCTCAATAATAAATGTTTATTTCATTGCAGGTGTGAAAAAACATAAATAGTTAACATGTCAAAAAAGAAAATTTTTCAATCACTAAAATTAGCAAGTTATAACCATCACAAAAGAAACGGAGTATCAAAGTTTTAGTTCTTAGAAAAGGATTAGTTAAGGCATTTGCTGGTCGAAATGGAAATGGACAACTTTGGAAGATTATTTTGGTGGACAATGAGGTTGCTTTATTTTATTTTAAAAATATATATGTTGTGATTTGTATTATAAAATTAATTTTAAATTGTTATATAGTAATTAATTGATTTTAAAATTAATTGTATGTAGGGAACAAAAATACAGGCTGCGATGTTTAATAATGCCATTGAAAAGTTCAAGAATTCTTTTGATAAGGGAAAAACTTACATTATTAGTAATGGTGTTGTCAAATGTATTTCTCGTTTATATATAAATGTAAACGAAAATAGTGAATTGACTTTAACTTCCTTTTGCTATTAGTGAAGAAAGTGAAGCTACAATTCCAAAAGAAATTGTGTCTTATAATTTTACTTCTTTTGCTCATGTCCATGACCATATTATTCCAAAAAATCATAAGCCATTATAATGTGTCTATTCAATATATTAGTATTAATTAGGATTTGATGGAATATTATAATATAGACCAAATTTGTATATACTCACAGACCAAACTGGTTTTTGATATTCTTATACCACACTTATTTTTTCATTTAATCATTTAAAATTATAACATAAATTTCAATAAAAAGATATTTTGTTTTGCATAGCACAGATAGATAATAATTAATATTCTTATTGTATTTAAAAAAACACATTATAATGGCTGATACTTTAGATGGAACCTAATCACACCATAGGTCAAATTCATTTTCTTTGTTCAAAAAATATAATTGAAAAAATATATTATCATCAATGTCAATTTAATTTTTGAAAATTATAAATTTAACATAACATGTTAAGAAAAAATATACATATGAATATTTTTCAACTTATAATTATGATATGAATTTTTTAATGATCATGTAAATTATAACAGATTGACTTTGGAGAAAAGAAGAGAGTATATTCAAAAACAGTAAGAGAGAAAAAAAAATTGACTACATCAGCAAATGTAGCAACTTTTAGTGCCACAAATACAATAAAAACAAAGTTGATTGGTTACGCAAAGCACAACTAGAATCAAGGAATAATGAAGGTTAGTAAAATAAATGATGCCAAATTAAAATAAAAAATATCAGAAACCAAAAAAGCCACAACGATACTAAATTATAAACACAGCATAAAACGACATCATCCTTTTATGACTCAGCAACACCAAAAAACTTAAAAACATATTCATTTCTTTAAAATGTTTTTATTACAATAATTACAACACGCTTAACTCCAAAGAAAATGTTTAGCTTTAAGTTATATTTGTATAGATAGTATTATTTAGGGATAACAACATTTGTTGGCCTCAAAGTAATACACTTTTTATAATTAAGTCCTGCAATTTGTAACATTTAAGTTCTCTAAATTTTTAAAAATTTAACCGTTAGTCCTATCCATTAAATGTAACTGTAAATGCAGAAGTAGCAACAATTTTGGCTAATGTGTCGTCCATGTCAGCTCCATGTGGACTGACACCATCCACATGGCTCGCCTACGTGTCATCTTAGTCATCATCATCATCATCATCTTCTTCTTCTTCTATTTTCTTCTTATTCTTCAATTCTTTTTCTTATTTTCTTCTCTTCTCTGAATTCTCTTTCAAACTCAGTCCCAAATTCTATGACAGTAAAGAAATTATGGGAAGTATCAAAAAGTATGCTCTTGATAAAGGATTTGAGATCTATAAGAAGATGTGTACGGATGAGGTCCTAATGAATGAAGCAACCTTGACTGCTGTGGCTAGGATAGTGATGTCTATGACTAATGGTGATATGGCCTTTGATATGGTGAAGCAAGTGAAACTGTTAGGATTAAATCCTAGATTATGGTCTTATGGTCAGCTCTATTCACATTTTTCAATAATAGAGATGTCGATAAAGCATTTGTTGTATAAAAACACATGTTGGACCATGGTGTGCATCTAGAGGAGCCTGAGCTCGTGGCACTATTAAGAGCAAGCATCAAAGCTGGTAAAGGTGACAAAGTTTATTATTTATTGCATAAGTTGAGAACTAATGTGAGAACGGTCTTACCCTCAACTGCAAATATAATTGTTGAATGGTTTAAGAGCAAGGTAGGGAAAACAAAATGGGATAAGGAAATTGTTAAAGAAGTAGTTAAAAATTGGTGGGGAGGGGATGAAGGCTGGCTGGGTAAGGGAACCAAATTGTTGTTGAATATGAAAAAAAATTGAAGAGTTTAATACAATAAAAATTAAAGTAAAACTGATGGA